>VWYK01137292.1:0-10641 GCA_013399775.1 Semnornis frantzii | reverse complement strand
TTTATTGCCCATGCTGCGTGCATGGTGTATAAACATGTCAGGGATGGAGTCCAATATGTAGCTTTTGACCTCGAAGGGGGTGGCCCCTCTGGTTATCTAAAATACCAGCACCCTGCTCCTCAAGTGCTGGGCTGTTGCACCCAGGGTTCTCACTGACAAGACCAGCTACGTCCCTGTCCCCCATCCCAGCTAGTTTAAAGCCTTGTCAAGGAGTGCAGCCAACTCCTGTGCAAGGATCCTTTTTCCCATACAGGACAGCTGAACTCCATTTGCTGCCACTAGACCTGGTGCCAAGAAAACTCCCCTGTGGTCCAAAAACCCGAAACTCTGTTGGTGGCCCCAGCCTCTAAGCCACGTGTTCATCACAGGGAATTTTTGCCTTCCTTCAATATCTCTACCTGTCACTGGAGAGATTGAGGAGAACATCACTTGCATGATGTTTCATACTTCCATGATTCTCCACACACTTAACACCAAGAAAACAAACTGATAGGGCATTCAGATTGTTGAGGATTTTGCTGTTTGTGGGGTTTTTATTCGCTGTCTTGGAATAATGAACCCCATAGCTCAAGATAAGTCTTATTGTATTATTATTAATCAGCACAAAATTAGTAAATGGTTTCACTGACTTCTAAGGTGTCAGTTAACATTTTGGCTTAATGGTCCACCGTTTCCTGTGTTAATGTTGGAAGCGTTTTCTGTCAACATAAAATGCAGTATCATGAAGACAATTGTTGTGGCTTGAAACAGATGTTATTAGTTTGATAGACAACTCCACTGAGCAATTCTCGTAAGACACGGCAGTTAGATTTTCATAGCAATCTGTTCTACCTCAGTCTATGCATAGCAAGACTGCAAAAATCTCATTATCAGGAAAAGTTTGTATGGCCACGTAGAAGAGCGAGCCAATGCCATAGCTCTTCTTAGCTACAGCAAAAGAAACTTTCCCCTTGATGATGGGAACAGCCTAAGTCCTGGTTTCATAACTTGTTCAGTGTATCTGATGTCTGTGAAGCCAAGAATCTGTTGTAATTTCAAAAGGAAAAACCAAAACTTCATATGGAAAAACTTCCGATGTTTGCTTTGGATATTTTCTGTTACCACTGTTGAAGAGAAGAAATAAAGGGCAGAAGGAGGAGAGGGTGGGAAACTGCTCACTGAATGTGCATTTGCGTTAGAGAGGCAGAAAGTTTTTGTGTCTGTTTGGTTTTTTAAAATCAACTCTCTCTCTGCCTTCTGTATAAAAGTGATGTGTATACAACCTGCTTATAATCCTCCACTTTTTAACAGATGTTTGTTTTGAAAGCTGTGAAACTAAATACTGTAGTTAAGGCTCCTCAGAGGCTTGAGCAGATCAATCATGAACAAATTCAGTGGCTTTTACCTTATAGTGAAGGGGCAGAGGAGGCAGGGAGAACAATGTAATTGAAAGTTCCCTTCCTGCTCTCCAGTCAGAAGTCATGTTTCTTGTCATTCAGCACTTTTGCCTTGAACATGTTAAACATCTTAAGGCTTATACATTTAATGCTAGTTCCACGGAGTTTTTTCTCCCTTCAAAAGACAGTAAACAGTGAAAGTCATAATTATCTTTACGTTTTAACCTATTTTTATAACCCAACAGCTTATTGGTCATAAAGAGCCTTGTTTAGTACAGTCACAAGGCAGTGTTTTAAAACTGATAAAACTATGTAGTGAATTTCAAAATCGTTCTCAAGAGACACTGTTAGGATTGGTACTGTATTTGTCAGGTGTTGAAGAGAATAAAGCCTAAGGTTTCCTAACTGAAAAAAAATTGCACTTCATAGAGATAAGGTATTGTGAAAGTAAAGTGGAGGTGGGAAGTAAGACATTTCAATAGTGGGTTAATATCACAGCTAGGAATTGAACTCTGGTTCCGAGTTGTATCTTCTCAGAGGCCTGTACTGGTGGGAGATACATCACTATGGTTTTTGCACTGTCATAGAGAGACACTAAATGCAGACAGCATGTTTAAAACTGCTGTTTGAAAGCTGAAGCATTAGGTAAGGGACCTTTTAATAGTTATAATCTATTGAGAATAAGGAAGCAGTTTATTTCTGAAAGTTAGTCAGCTTATTATTAATAGTCAAGAAGACATACGTGGGTGTTGTATCTAGCCCTGTAATGTCTAAAATTATCTGTGCTGGTTCAACAATTTGACCAACATATTTGAAAAGAGGCTACATGAATGACTACAGACTTCATTCTGTTCTGGAACAAAGACTAAAGTGAACTGCCGACAAGAAAGAACTGGAATGGAAATTTATCCCAGAGGCTATAGTTACAATGTGTGATAATAAGTAAATAAGTGAACTTCAGATAGATTGTTTCATAGGATCCAGATGTTCTTCTCCTGTGTCTGTCAGTGAATTAGGAAATGCATAGTAAACTTGCTAAATCATTATGCTAACCTACACAGCTCCACCGAGGTAACTTTAAAATTGAAAGCTGATACTGTGTGTTTACCTTAACAGCAGCTGCAAAACCTCTTGAGTTATGTGTATGGATGCTTGACATGCAGGGGAGTCATACGTTATAACCCTCCGGTTTTCTGTTGCCAAATAGATTTCCAAGTATGTAAGAGCTCATTATCGTTGGTGCCGGCCCATGTCTATTTGCATGCAGTTTCATAATGGAATAGCATACGAAGCTGTATCAGGAGTTCTTGCCCTGGCTGGTACTGTGAATTTTTAACACCAGCGTTATTATATCAAAGATGTTCACACTGAACAAGGACTAAACTTGTATTATCCTTCCGTTCCTAATGGCAAAAGTTCTGTCATACTAAAAAGAGGCAGAGCAGGAACAGCTCAGCCTTTCAGTATGTACCTGGGGATATTTTGGTCCCGGGTTGTAGTTTTGTTTGGCGGGCTTTTCTTGGTCGGGGTTTCTGCTGTGTTTGTTTTGTTCTGTGGTGATTTTTTGAACTATCTCCTTATGCTTATTGCCGACACATTGCACACTGCATTGGATAAAACAGGCTGCAGAGTAAACCGTTGCCTTTTAATGTTTTGTAGTAATAATGGCAAGATATGCAAATATGTATCGTTAGAGTAATATTGTAGTAAAAAACAAAAGGAAATATGTAAACTATGAAATATTTTAAAGTTTACTTTGAATTCTTTTGTTCAGTTTTGTAATATGTTGTTAAACAGTCTAGTTTAGAAGGCCATGTTATTTCTGGTAATAACAAGAAGTGCATATTAAAATGTTTTGTGAACCATTGATGTGTTTCGATGTACAAACACAGTTGTGGCTATCATATTATAGAAAAATTAATCATCCTAATAAACATTATCCAGTTCACTGGTTCTCAGACTTATTTTCCCCTATTCTCTTCTAGTTTAAAGTCCCGTTTCCCATCACTGCTCTCACAGATGTAGGACTGTTTCTGCTCTGAACTGTTCCAGATCACTCTAATAATTCACTGTGTACCCTCTCGTCAAATGAACATGTATCTATTTCCCTTAAATAGAAAGAAGAAGACAAAAGGCCTAAAAGGCCTCAGCCTCTCTGCCCCTCATGAACACGGGCGACAAATTAAAGCAAACCTGTGAAGTTAGGTCATATTGAGCCAGGGTCTAATACTCTACTGGATTTTGCCTTGTATGCTCAAGCAGATTTGTCTGGCATTTTTAACCTAAGGCCTTCTCGCCTTACAGAGTCTCTGTACCCTCTGTCTACAATGAGGTATTTTAGGGAATTACTTCTTCCCATATGCCAGAAATTATTTTTTTTAACAGCCTGTGCTTAAACTAACTTAGTCTTTGGAAGTATACAACCAAACAGAAAATATAACCCCGCCTGGGGATTATTGTTACTATCAGTTGTGGGCTTTTGGGTTTTTTTTGTCTTGTTCTTCAAGTCTGTCATTTTTCCTATCCCATTCAGCTGCTGCAGAAATTGAGAGTATGGGGCAAAATTTAAAAGATGGTTTTCAAAAAATGTTTTTTTTCAAAATATTTTTCTAAGTCTGATGACAGCCTCATGAAGGCTGTCTGTTTCTTGGCAGTGGCTGACAGTAATACACACTAATAGAAGATACCAAAGGAAGCATGGGGCAAGGTAGTGGTAGGGTAAGGGTATATAGGTAGTGGTAGTTTCTTAGAGCAGTTTCCCAACTCTTGCCTTTTGGCTCAGGGCTTCTGAAAACAGGATGATGTCCTGTTACTTCATAGGCCTGGATAGACTACTCTTCTTTTTGTCTTAATCAGTAGCTTCTCCAGTAGGTTTTCATTGTCCACAGTATTATTGTCCACAGCATCCTACCAGGAGAATTTTTGACCTTGCCACCTATTTTCACTTAATGACAAAACAGCTAATGGTATTTTTATTTTCCAATAACACATTTAGAAAACTACTTGAAGCTGTTATTTACCAATAGATTAAAATTAACATCTAGAGTAACAAATAGTGCATTGAAAAATTCATTATGAATAATTGTGGGGGAAAGGAACAAAACAAAACAACAAACTAGGCAACCTTTGTTAAGAAGAGAAATCCTGAATTCTGTTCTTTTGGCTGTGGAGCGGATTTGGACCATTCTGTAGTCTGAGCTGCTTTGGTTTTCCTTCAGAGAGTCCTCCTCAAGTTGTGTGAGGTAGAGAATGACAGCAGTTAGAATATATTGAAATTTCTTCTTTCTTTCCCACCCGAGATATAATTAGAACTTCAACAGGAAAGTTTGTCTCCATTTTGGGAATCATTTGGTCAGCCAACATTAGTGAAACACTTGAGAATACCTGTGCTTAGCCAAGTTTGAAACTTTTTACTAAACTTAAAGCTAATCTTGTATTTTTCAGACTGAAAACCTAGAGAGTACAATAACCATACCAGATATCAGGTTACATAGCAACCCTTCAGCTTTTAACGTTTACTGCAATGTCCGCCATTGTGTGTTGGAGTGGCAAAAAAAGGAAGCATCTGTGTCTTTGGCTTCAAAGAACAGCGTACAGAGTGGGGATTCAGACAGTGATGAAGAGGAGGAATCCAAAGAGCCACCTATTAAACTTCCAAAGGTACGTAACTAGATACTTTTAAAAAGTCTACCGTGTATGTGATCTAAACTTACTATGTTCTTTATGGGGAGTAAAGAACAGCATTATAAGCTAAGATGCTGAGAAAATAGCTACAGTTTTCTTTGTAGTCTGTCTTGTCCAGAATCATCTATTTTGACCAATTCAGAAAATCCATATATCTGACCAGTAATGAGTTTTAAAGTCAGTTCAGTGTCAGGTAAGATTCAACTTGCACTTCTTTATGAGCATTGGTACTTAAAAATAACCTACAGCCTCAAAAGCAAATATGGCAGTTCTCACACCTGTCAGAAGCTGCTAGCTGGCAATGATAAAGGGTTCTTTTTCTTGCTTTATGCCTCAAAAAATAATAATTACTTCTGCTTTTGGAATTCAGTTGTTGTAAGTAATTTTAGAAAACATTCCCAGGTATGCACATAATTGCAGCAGCTATCAAGTATTCTTGCTATCACGGTTCTCTAAAGTTTACTTTGTGTTTTTTTGCTTTGGTGCCTTTTGGTGCTGGTAACTAATGGACAGGTAATAATGCGCATCTCAGACATGGTTCAGCAAGGTGAGGTTTACACTATTTAACTCTTCTATGCTTATAGAAGTCATAAATAATCTACATATGAGTTACCGATTTCTTAATTATATTTCTTTAATTTGCTCATGCATTTGTTTTGTACTACGTAACTTCAGTCCATTCAGTTTTGTCCACTGCTAGCTTGTTAATGCTGTGAGTCTTGCTTGGTTTTATTCTTCTGAGTCTAAAATGCACGTTCAGAATGAAGTTCATTTGTATTTGCTCTTAAAGTAATACTGAATTAAAAAAGTTGTCGCAGCAGTGATTATGTAGAATATTCCAGTTGCTTTGAAAATTAGCATTTTGTAGGTGATTGTGTTTAAGTAGTATAGTCTGAGCGACAAAGTTCGCACTGTAGAAAACAGTAGCGGAGAACTGCAGAAGAATTTAACAGAGTCGGGTTTCTGCAACTTGGTAACTGAAGTTTCACAGCTGCAATATATTCTGTGGTCAGCAGACAGTCGGTGTGGTTTGTGAACTGTGTGAGATTCCATGGTGAGTATGTTAAATGAATCAGCAAGTGCTTGTAGACGTTTAATTGGAGGCTTTAAGTAAAAGGCACTTCTAAAGAGCAGAATGGAGATTTTGAAATGGAAAGAGGTTCCAAGAAGGATGAAGGTTTACTATACATTTGAAGCTGGTATCCAATTGAAGCTGTCTCACAGGTAGTAAAACTTTCAGAGACTAACTATGTCAATGTCTTTACATCCTGAATATAGAAGTCTGTCTCACACTCTGAGTATACTATGGTCTGGTTCTCAGGTATAACGAAGGATATTGGGTAGGGCTTAGTTAGTGAAGTCTAAAGAAGAAAATGAGTGACGTTTCTAAGGTTTGCAAAATCTGCTAGACCAGTTTCTGAAAGTAGTTATTAGCTTATTAAAAAGAATACTGATGTATTTGCTGATCTGGATTCGTCAGAGTTAAAATGTCGAGGTTAGTTTTTCATGTGTTTTTGTGGTTTGTTGTTTTTATTATTTTTCAATTGTTTGGGGTTTTCTTTTTTCAGTTTTTTACTTTAGAATTTTTTTTTTGTCTTCAGAAATCTCTTCAATTGAGAATGAGTTGAAAACAATACTTTTTGTGCAGTTTAGGTTGATTTCAGGTGTCTACTGAGGTATCTTATTTAATCTGAAATGCGAAAAGCTCAGATTTGTTAGAGCTTTTATTTGGAATACATTTTGTAATTAAAAGTTGTTCTGTGCAGTTTACATCATAAGATTGAGAACAATTGTTTTTTTCAATTCTTAAAAGACACACAGAAACAGAATTTGCTGGTCTTCAGATATTAGCACTATAAAGTTAGCATCTGGACAGTTCAGTAACTGTCTGTGATAACCTTAGCTCATGATTGGGAATTCTCTGCTCAAAATAGGTTAATTTTATTTAATTGATAAATAATTGTCCAAGTTAAAGGCACTTGCTTCCACCAGTATTAAACTTAAAACTGGGTTATGGATGTTCCACAGAAGTCTTGTACTAAAAGAGTAAATCCTGGATTAAAGTGATTAAAGTGGAATTACCTGACTTAGATATTCCTGCAGTGGCCTGTGTTTTATTTAGCTAATAAACTTAAGCAAAAGCAACTATTTGGAAGAAAAAAAAAAACAAAAAAACACCAGTAATTACTCTCCTGAGAAACTGACTTTAAGTCTTAAAATTCATTAAAAGAATGTGTAACCTGTATGAAGTATTTTTTATATATATGTATAGTATAAATTATTGCAGAGTATTATGTATAGTTATATGAACATAAATACGTGGGCAGTTATGAGAGGGAAGACAAAATGAAACAATAGTCTAGACAAGACTGATTGAAGAAATAGGTGAGGCTTTTGGGAATTAATCATGGGTCATAATGTCTGCATCCAGGCTAGAATACTGTGTACCCTTCATGAGATGGATTTACACTTTTTTCATCTAAAGTGGCAAAAAAGTTGCAAGGGGAGCAGGAGGATGGCTGCATGGACAGCAGCAGGTTGTGCCACAGACCTCGGCTGCAGCGATTCTGATTTTGCTTCAAAGACTTTTCAGGAAGCATTGAGACCAAGCTTAAGAGGTCTTGAAAAGAGCTGCTTATGCTGTCCTTCAGTGCAGTCTGGAATAGTAGAGAGTTCTGCACATACATACCTGTGTGTATAGTATGCATACAATGCAGAGGAGGGCAATGAATCTGGGGAAGGCCCTGGAGAATAAATCTTGTGAGGAGCGACTGAGGGAGCTGGGGCTGTTCAGTTTGGAAAAGAGGAGTCTACAGCTACCTGAAAGGGTATTGTGGAGAGGTTGGTGCTGGTCTCGTATCACAGAAAAATTGTGATAGAACAAGAGGGAATGACCTGAATCTGTCACTGGGTGAGTTTAGACTGGATATTGGGAAAAAAAAATTCATAGAAAGAGTAGTGAGGCATTGGACTGGGCTGCCCAGGGAAGTGGTCGAGTCACCAACCCTGGATGTGCTTAAAAGTTGTTTGGATGTGGTGCTTGGGGATATGGTTTAGGGTGACCCTTGTAGAGTAGGGCTGCTGGTTGGACTTGGTGATCCTGAGGGTCTTTTGCAACTGGAATGTTTCTGTGCTTCTGTGATACTGAGTTTGAGAAGGGAGTTGAAAGGAAACAGTCAGTGGAGAGAGGCATAACTGAAATCTCAAATTATTTAAGAATTCTGAAAGAGAAAGGAAGGAGTGGCTCAAGTGGTACTCTTAGACAAGGGTTGTATTAAATTGGCATAGTGCAGATACGAGATGGAGTTTTAGTGGCAAACAATTCTTACTTTTTTGTATGGTCACAAAAACAAATCCGGAGGCTTTGAAGGGGAAAGTACTGGTGTTATTAGTATCAGCTGTCAAATAAATCATTATTCAGTTTGGGAAGTCAGATTGGAAGCCTATGCTATCTTACTGGCTCACATTAATGAGAGGTGTGTCAAGTGTGGACTCAGTAGAAACTGCAAGCACCCAGTTTGTCTTACATTGTCCAAAAAAAATTTAAGCTTCCTTATTTTTTCAGGGAACCATTTCTTATAGATATACAATTCTGTAGGATGACATCACTTCTGTTTGATATTCGCTAGTACATAGGTGGGTTTTTCTTTTTTTTTTGTTACCTGTATTACATTTTTGTTATTCAAGTAGCTATCTTGTTCTGTAAACATTGGCATGTACCTGTAGTGATGGAAAATCTATACTTCTTTAGATCATTGAAGTTGGATTATGTGAAGTCTTTGAACTGATAAAGGAGACAAGGTTTTCTCATCCATCCTTGTGTCTCAGGAGCCTGCAAGCCCTACTTAATGTGCTCCAGGGCCAGCAACCAGAAGGCCTGCAATCGGAGCCTCCTGAGGTCCTAGGTAATGCCTTATCTGTTACTGTCTTTGTATTAACATGCATCTGTACTGACAGAAGAAAATTGCTTCTAGCGAATAGTTAAGATAGTTACATACTTGTTCTTAACTCACTAACTTTATTCTGTAGTGTGAATGCTGTGTGGTGTGTGTAACCTGCACTTACTCAGCCTTAAGAGCTGGAATATTGGCATGTAGGGATGTGTATATAGAGAGAAAAACTCACATATTGTTCCTGTGTAATGCAGAGTTTCACTGAAGCATGGTAGCTAACCTTGAAATCCCTACGAATTGTTGATTTGTCTTACTGAAGCTGTAAACTACCTGGTCTGAATGGAAAGAAGACAGTTCTACAGTTAAATTCTATTGTGATGTGCTGTTGTAATCTGTGGCTCAGCTATTTAATGTTGTAACTTATGTGAAGCTGTATATAAAATAGTGTGCGAATTCTTGCTTTTCTTTCCTCTGGTCTTCCAAAAGCTTCACCAAAAATTAATTTCACTTGTAGTGATATTTAAAATGAAAGTTAAAATCCTCATGGCTTTGAGTCTATGATTGATTATATGTTTGATTTAAAGTCTCATTACCTTTGTTAATTAATAGCTTTTACTGGTTTATAGAGCTGCAAGGAAGGCTAGGCTGTAGCAGGTATTGTTTAAAAGTAAGAAAAGTAAAACATGAAGATTTCGTGTGTGTATTTCCCTTGGCTCAACAGTATTCCATTTCCAAAGATGACAGTAATCTGTTACAGAAAGATTCTATTCTATATTCATGTACAGAGAATTAAAAAGCTGTGAGGATGGCTTCTGTCTTCATGGCTGCCTTTGTGATTGTTTATGCATACTATAAAAAAAATTGAGCTGAACTTCTGTTCAGACCTGGATTCTTACAGATGTTCACTGCTAAACAGTGCTTGAAAAGAGCTGCTACGATGCAAACTATTTGCAAGGTTTCATTTGAAATGCTTGTTTCTGAGAAATGAGATGTGCTTCAACATGGGTAATGGTTAGGTTAAAGGTTAGACAAGTTTGGTCACATCTCAGGGATGAGGTAAACTGAATAGGCAGGTAAAGTAACTCCCTTTGGGTCATTTCTTATTTATGTGTTCCACTGTAACAGAAGGGCTTTATTTTTCTTGTTCTTTGGCCATTGTGGTTATCACGATTGGCTCTTTTCCTAGCTGAAAAAGAATGAAAAGTTAAGGGTGTTCAAGGCTAATAAATAAGATGCTTTCTTTCTGAACTTTATGACTGGGAAGAGATGAATCACACAATTTGGCAGTCAATGGGGAATTAAACTTACTTGGTGTGATTTTGTGACTTGTCTACGTAACTATTGTGTTTTATCTGCAGAATCCCTGTTCCAGCTGCTTCTGGAAATAACTGTCCGCAGTACAGGCATGAATGACAGTACAGGACAGTCCTTGACAGCACTTTCCTGCGCTTGCCTCTTCAGTTTGGTAGCTGCATGGGGAGAGACAGGAAGAACGTTGCAAGCAATCTCCGCTATCCTCACCAATAACGGCAGCCATGCTTGTCAAACTATTCAGGTCTTGCGCTTAAACTCCTCTGTATCTGGGGATTTGTGTAAACTATAAGGACACGAGTTCTGAGAAGATCCACTGCAGAAATTCAGTTAACTTTTTCCCTTGCTGTTCTTGAGATAAGAGGAGGTAGTCCTTT
>VWYK01137204.1:0-15884 GCA_013399775.1 Semnornis frantzii | reverse complement strand
GTTTTTTGAGGGGTGAGTAGGGTGTTTCAAGGGAATTTTTCAGTCTGGAAACAGAAAGATCCATTAGTTTCACAGCTGTAGGTGTAAATGTTTTGACTTCTGACTTCAATGGATAGCTTCTCTGGTTTACAGTGGCATAAATGAAAACTTTTGAAAAAAACAGACCTTGGATGAGACTGATTTCAACAGTGTGTCACTGTAATTAGCTACCTCTAGGAGTTCAAATGGGGGTATCTCTCCCCTCTTATTGCATATTTGAAGCTCAGAAGAAATCAAAGGGGCTGAATCTGACAGTGGCTACCTCTGTTTTAAACAAATGCTGACCTCATTAAAATTACACCACATTTATATCCTGCTGGAGAAGAATCAGAATCAGACCAAGAACTTGGAACTTATGTTATTTTTAGCACCAAAAAATCTTCTGTTTTGTAGAGCACAAGAATTGCCACAGGGCCCATAAATATTTTGTGAATCTGGCCAACAGATAAAAGTAGCAAATGCTTAGAACATGAAGAAATTCATCTGTCTGTCTATTGACAGTGCCTTATGGAAGAACAAGAGTCTAGGTACAATAAGGCAATAATGAATTTAATGAAAATCTACAGACATTCAGGTTGTAAGCTGAGCTGTTGTTGAAAAAGATAGTACACATTTCTGCCTGTATAGCAGAATTTCTTGGCTGAATGTCTATGAGTAGATTTCCATTGATAATAAATATGGAGGAAATTATTTATTGTAAATGATAATTAGACTTTCCCCAGGCTATGTATTCAGCCAGTAACAGATACTGAATAATAACACAGGCATTATTTCTGACATTCTGCCTACACACACACACATACATACACACACAAAAAAAGGATGACAGGAGCTCAACCTTGCCCTGACTTTTTTTCTTTTTTCTTTTCAAACACATTAATATCAACAAAGGGGTAAATTACTATTTACATGTGATTTTATGTACTGACATAAACATGGAGCATAAATCATACCTCATCTCTATCTGTGAAGTAGAACACACCAAAGCAAACTCTCTGGAGTTTACCCAGGGCTGCATTAAGCCTTGCATGCAGGCTAACTTTAAGCAGTCTGCAGGATCTCGACCTCAGATTTTAACCAGTTTCAAATTGATCCTTGCAGAAAAAAAAGAAAGAAAAAAAAAAATCTTCAGTTTATACTTGCAGTCATCACTCACATTCAGCTAACAGCAGTTCTTCTGTTACCTCAAGCAATATGGAGCTATGCTTTTGTTATAAGAGGATCTTGGTTTCATATACCCTCTTGCCATCAATTTATAGTGCCTAGCACAGTGGCAATTGCAAAGACCTCAGAAACAATACATTCCTAGCCTGTATGTTTTTAATTATATTTCCAAGTTTCATTTGCTGTTGGCAACTTGACGTTATTTTGATTTTGCTGAGGTGAAATATATGAGTTTCAAATACAGCTTTGAAATTGATTAGGAATTAATATGGCAGCATTACAGACATAGTAGATTTACTGCTGCTTTTGCAGCTCTGCGTGAACTCCCATAAGGAAACCTATTGTGACCAGATCAAGAGTGATATAAGCAAAGTAGCTGAGACTGGGGATAAGAAATGAGAAAAAAAAGAATCAAATAGGTAAAAACAGAAGGAGACTGTCGTGGACAAAAAATTTATACTCACCCACCAAAAAAAACCCAAACAACAAAACCAACAGGGAGGGGTTGCAGGAAAGGTGAGACATGGTTGGACTGTGGATAAATAAGTTTTCAAGGCAATGGGTTTGGTTTGGGTCTTTTTTGGGGTTGGGGTTTTTTTTTTGTTTGTTTTTGTGGGGTTTTTTTTGGGCGGGGGAGTATGTTTGTTTGTTTGTGGGGTTTTTCTGGTTTTTCTTGTTTTTGTGGGGGGTTTTTTGTTTTGGTTGGTTGTTTTTTTTTTTTTAATGGTAAATATCCTGGCCACATCTCAGAAGAACATAAATAAAATTAAACCTGGAATTACCTAGTTAACACCAAGCACAGCACAGCCCCAGGCAGCAGGTGTAAGTGCACTCTGGCAGTGCTGCTTCTGGGGCAGGACTTGCTGCTGCTCCTTTTTGGGAGCAGGTTTCTTGCTGACACCAGAGGAGATGGAAGTGCCTAGAAGGAAGAGAGTTCTCTGAAAATGTTCCCTATGTAGCTGCATTACGCTGTTAACCCTTCTGCCTTTCCTTTTCTGTAGGAGCTGCATTGAGGGCACAGTTTTTGTCATGCTAAATACACAATTGTTAGCAGTTTACATGGAGCTTTATGTACAGAGCAAGGCTGGTAGTGAAGAGAGCAGTGGATGTGTGCATGTATAAACAGTGGCTTTGTAGTCAGTCCTGTGCTAGCTAGTGGCTTCTTACACGTTTAAAATCAGATTAAGCCTTCCAAGAGTGAATGTGGCAGGAGGTTGCTACCACCTGAGATGCAATATGCTTACACAGTGCTGGTGCAAGGAGGGGGAGTGCAGGCTCACAAGTGTTCATTGTTCTGTCTAGAAAAGGAGTAGCAGCAGTAACCTCCCCATTGACACACAGACAGCAAACAGATGAACAAAATCACATTCCCAGCCCATCACTGGGCACTCAGAACTGTACTGAAGTGATTAAATAGCACCCCAAGGAAAATGTCACTAGTGTCCTGGTTAGGGACCTCCAGCAAGCTTTTGCATTTCCTCTACCCTCACACAGACTCACTGAAGTTTCCTGTTTTAATGGCTATCTCTCACCCCTTATGTTCAATTGCAAATGTGATTTTGGCTTTAAGGTTTTCAAACTAAATTCTTCCTCCAACTTTATTCATACTTTCTCAAATCTCACTTTGTATACTGAGATCTTAGCAAAACTCAAATGGCTAATTAAAAATCAGTGTCTCAACTGATTTGGTATCTCAGATATTCTCCATGAAACCTGGAAAATAGAGAACTTCTCAAACACATGGTATCAACGATGGTATTTATATCATTATGCCTTAGGGGCAAAACGATGTTTAACTGTGGAAGATTAAATCCTTCCAGCTTTCTAGATACTTGGGATCAGAACCAGATCTGGATTTTGGTCCGGCCTGCATCTTTGCCAGCAATCTTCCCACTGACACTCATCTGTATCACTCCTCAATTTTGTCTCAAGTTGGCGCAAGTAAGGTCAGTCTGGGGCTAAAATCAGTAAAACAAAAATCTTCCACATAGTTCCAGCTTTAGATCTGATGTTGTTCCCATTCAAGTCAGTGTGATGTCAGTGTAAGCACTTAGCTTACATGGAAGCAAACCTGATTGGTGATACTGTTACATCACATAAAATGAACATTTCCCAGTGTAGTTCCAGCTTCAAAAATCAGGATCTTTGCAAAGCAGCTGGCTTGGAATTTTAAAGAAATCTTTTATATGTTCTTGGTCAGCAATGTGTCCCCAGGTATGAAGTAGGATTTATTCTTCTTTTAGGTCTGTACCTAAAAAGACTGATTTTTATTATGGAGATTCAAATAAACAGTTCCAGGCATGTACACTAGCATTGCATATTGTCCTGTAAAATAAATCTTGGGGAAATGCTTTCTCAAATACCCAACAGGAAGCATCATATTATCATGCTGTGACCTCACAGGGCAGTTCTTACACTTGTATATGCAAATGGTCATATTTACACATGTACAGCCCATTCTCACATTCAAATTCAAAGCAACTAAATATTTTAGATTAAGGAGATTAATTAGATGTGTCTTAACGGTTGACACACTTTCTACAAAGGCTAGATCACGGAGACCCAAGTGCTGGGCTCTTATCCGAGAAGACAGATGGCAATTTCCTTTTGATAAGAGTGTATTTTTTTAGCAGCAAGGGAGCCCTGAAGTAACCATTTTTCTTGTGTGGAAAGCATCTTTCAGAAGCCAGATAAATCATTCTAAAATAGACAAACACAGGAACCGAGGAACTAATCAACCTGAAATGAGTGGAGTTGCAGCCCCTTTCAGAAAGTTTAGGAGATGCCTTTTGTTTTCATTCTCGCCACACAGGGGAACTACTTCAGAATTAAAGAATTCAGATAATTTTTTTTCAGAATTCTTTCCTCTTTTGTGGGCACCACTGAAATTTATGATTAGTGTGATGCAAAATTTCATCATAGAATCAACCAGGCTGGAAGAGACCTCCAAGATCATTCAGTCCAAACTATCACCCAGCCCTATCCAAGAAACTAGACCATGGCACTAAGTGCCTTGTCCATTCTTTTCTTGAACACCTCCAGGTATAGTAACTCCACCAGCTCCCTGGGCAGCCCATTCCAATGCCAATCACTCTCTATGTCAAGAACTTCCTCCTACTAATCAAGCCTATACCTCCTGTGGCACAACTTGAGACTGTGTCACCTCATTCTCTTGCTGGTTGCCTAGGAGAAGAGACCAACCCCACCTGGCTACAACCTCCTTTCAGATAGTTGTAGACAGCAATGAGGTCCCCCCTGAGCCTCCTCTTCTCCGGGCTGCACACCCCCAGCTCCCTCAGCCTCTCCTCACAGGGGTGTGCTCCAGCTCCCTCACCAGCTTCTTCGCCCTTCTCTGGACACATTCCAATACCTCAACATCTCTCTTGAATTGAGGGGCCCAGAACTGGACACAGGACTCAAGGTGTGGCGAGATAGTTTGTTTACAGTCTGTTTACATCATGCATAAAATAAATATTTGTAGGTATTTTAGAGCCTAGAAACACAAAAGTTTTAGCAAGACTAAACCAAGATTGCTCCATTTAATTAAAATCTGGAACAGCATGTGGCAGCTTATACAGATCTGGAACATTTCATACTTGTAAGTTAAAAAGGTGGACAGCCAGGAGCCAACAGAACTAGAGTCTGCAGCTAGCCCTTAAGTACTGACCTGCTGCTAAAACTACAACTCAGCTACCCCTTGTAGTTATTTATATTTAAATATATTAAATATACTTTAATATATTCTCTCTTCTTTTTGGTAAACATTTAAGACCCAGCTTCAGAAATGCTGACACCTTGAATGTGGTTTATCTTGTAGGAATAGACCCAAACAGGAATCCCTTCCTCTAGTTCCTTTCCTCTCTTTTCTGCCTGTCACTAATAGAGCAGGAACAAAAATGGCAAGGGTAGTTTCTACTCACTCCTTGCCTGTGCCCTCATGTGTTGTTCTTTATTCATGTCTCAAGTAGTTTGATCCTAGAAAGCTGGGAATGATGTCAGCTCTTTATTTGGCGACTATTAAAAATACACCTTTTATTTATTTTGTTAATTGCTGTTGTTGGCTATTTTTAGGCTGGTTCCAGTTTGACCAGCAGCACCTTGTTTACAAAGACATAGTGAGAAACGTTGTGTGTCCTCCTCTCTCCGTGTCATATCAAGGCGTACATGAGCACTGCAAGCTTCCCATCACCTCAGGTCGCGTCGCTTTGCATCGAATCAAGTCATGTCACATCAGTGATACCACTATCAGTACTTACTCCTGATAGAAAATTCAGCATAGATTTAGACAGCAAATAGCTCAGCCACAATAAATGCATATAATGAGCAGATTAAGCATCTGTGAGAACCAGATATTTTAAGCGTCCCTGGCAAGTCAGTGCTTTCAGATATTCCAATGTCCTTGTCTCTACACTCTATTCTGCACATAATTTCTCATATATGTGCATATACTCAAATGTCTCTGAGCAGCCTGTTTGGGACCCTTGCCACCTTACAACCATTTGCAAATGTAGACCTGTGCAATTTTTAAATAACCAGACACTTTTGCATGGGTCTGCAGTGTAACTGTAGTGCATAGTTTATGGGTTGGTCATATCTAAGCACTGTAGGAAAAACAAATGTTGACAGATTTTTTTTTTTTTCCATAATTTGGGATTTGCTTCAAACATGTGCCTGGTCAGGCATGCCTTCGAAGAGTTATGCATGATTAGGCTCTGTGACAGCCATTTTATTAGACATTTTACCTTGTTGCTCGTTTATAGAAGCTAAATGTTGTAATTATCCCATTACATTAACTAAAAAGAAGGGAAAGGTTAAAAAAAAAAAGCCTCTAAGTGATAGCTAAACCATGCAGGGTTTCTAGGATGTTTAATCATAGAATCTTTTGGAATAATATTAACTTCTTTTCTTTTATGTTGCCTCTGTATTCTCTTTTGTCCTTCTCAGGATCTGTGCATTCAGATTTCTTGAAATTTGATTTATTTTTGCTTAAGACAATAAAGCTAAAATAAACCAGCAGACCTCAGGCACCCACACTTGAAAAAAATTGGCTGCAAAAGTCTATGTAAAGGCTAAGTGGTCTTATTGTTGATAAAGAATATTTGGCACTCAAGGCTGTGATATGTAGGTTTTTGCCCAGGATGAAGTTGAAGCAGTATTTCCAGAGCATTTTTTAAAAATTACTTCAGGGATTTTGTAATTCAAGATAGGTCCAGGGAGCTATCAGCTGGTACAACATACATGTGCATATTAAAGACAATAAGAATATAAGCATTAATACTATGTAAAGAATTTGTCAGAAGAGCTAGTAGGGACTTCCAAGGAAAAATAACTTCTTCATCAATTCTTTCATGTTGAGAACCCAAGGTTGTGGGTTATCTAGATTGGAATGCTCTGCTTCTTTGGCTTCAAGGTGTTGAAGATACTTGTATGTTCTTGCTGCTAGATCTAACCTATAGTTACTGGAATGGGGTGGTATGGTGGGTTAGCTTTTAGCAACTCATCCACTGCCTCAGTGGGATGAGGGAGTAAACAGGATGAGAAAGCTCATGGATCAAGACAGAGACAGGTTACTAGCCACTGTCATGGGAAAACAGACTCAACTTGGATGTAGTTAACTTTAGTTTATTGGCAGTTAAAATAGACTCAGGTAGTGAGAAACAAAAAGACAAACAGTAAAACAGCTTTCCTTCCCCTTCTCCCAAACCTAACTTCGCTCATTCAATCCCAGATCCTCTACCCAGGGCAGCACAAGAGGCTACAATCAGTCCATAACAGTTCCTCTCTGCTGCTGCTTCCTCATCATCCTTACCCCCAGCTCTTGAGTGGGCTCTCCATTGATCACAGTTCTCACCAGGAAATGTCCACCTTCTACAGTGTGGGGTCCTCTGAGAGCTACAGTGTTCTGCTGTGGAGCACCTCCTCCTTATTTCTCTGACCTTGATGTTCCCTTTGTAGTGTTCACTCTTTTTTTTTTTTCCACCCTTCTTCTCTGCAGCTTCTCCACTAGCAAAACTTCACCATTTACATCCAATGCAGATTCAATGCTTGTCATGGTAATGAACAAGACACCAGAATATTCTCAGATGCCTGTGCTCATTTTGAAAGTATTTTTTCTGTTAAGGGAAAGAAACTACTACCCAGAATCTGTCTCATGAGTCACTGTGAAAAAAAGTAAGAATAAAACCCATTGGATTTTAACATGCAATTCTCTCATAACATAAGGACAGATAAAAGTCACAAATTCTTAAAGTTTCTGCAAAAGCAAATGCCACACCAATGAATCTTTCCTTTCTCTGATCATTTTCACATAGTCTGGATAGAAAAAATACTATGTGTTTTTGATTGAGCACTATTGCTTAATTCTTCTCAACTTTTAGGGTTGTTCTTGAAATCAAAGGGGTTTTCTGGTTTCCCTTGAAAAGCAGTGGTTAGACACACTCTCGGTAGCTGATCTGGTAATGCAATGCTCCCTACAAAAAGGATTGTCTGAGAACGTAAGAGACTGAGGATTTGTTGGTCCCTAATCAAATATACTGCTTTTCTACACTAATTTAATCTCTAGGAGATATCCAGAAATGTGATTTTTTTTTTTTAAACAGCCTTCCTGAAAAACACCAATACTATTTTGTAAAATGAAGTTATGCCTGCTGTTATTCCACAACACGTCCCTCTCTTCTTCATTGCTGCATTCAGACAGTGTACCTCCACTCTCAGCATCTCCCACAAGTTCTTTAGAGAGTACACAAGACCTAACTTTATTCTTGTCCTGAGACTAGATAAAGTGACCTTACCTTTCACCTTACAGGTCCATTTTTTCATATGAAGCTCTGGCATCCTGAAATGCTTTGGCTTTCGATCAGTCAAACCGTTTGGGTTTTTTTCCCTTTATATTTGTTGAATGAGTCATGTTGTAATGAATAAACCTGGCTCTTTGATTTCCAGACCGGGGCAATGAAGGTTAAGTAAGATAGGCCCTTTATAGAGAAAAGTCAAATTACTGTGTAGGCTATCAAATCCCACTTTGTATTCCACAATACACAAATGCTTGATCAGTTTGTCACAGCAAGTTCACTCAGTCACTAAGGTAGCTTTGGTAAAAAGAGAAAGAGGGTCTACTGCCAGAAGAAAAAAAGTACTTGCAGCTCACAGGAAAGCTGCTTGCAGCATTGACTCTGCCACACATCTCTTGATTTTTTTTAAAGACTGTTTCTTAACCCTAGGAACTTCACAACTCACAGTTTTCAGTTATTGTTAGTACCTCTTTCATCCTCCATCGCTTTACCAGTTAGTTTTGTGAGAGCTCTGCTTGCTGCAGTAGAATGGCTCCTGCTTTACATGGAGTTAGAACAGAACTTCTGTATGCTTTTTCTTTAGAAGTTAAGCCTTGAGAAGTCAGGAAAATGTACTGAGGCTGCTCAGTTATTACAAAATTCTTCCTTATAAAGTTTACTTCCCCATATAATCATGTCATGAGTGGAGGCAATCTTTAGAGGGCTGGCCTGTCACTTGAAACTGAGCTCACTATTACCTGCTGCTATGCCTTGGTGTTTCGAGAGGGAGCAGAAATTTAGGCACTCAAACTGACAGCTCCAAATGTCTCAGCCTTCCAAATCCAATCATTATTTTTATGCAGAAACAAAATGGCAAGATGCCTTTCATAATACATTTCTATTCCTTCTAGTAAGTGTTCTCAGGGATCCGACCTGTGCTGAGAAATGGGTTAAACCTCTCAAGTCAGAGATTATATTTTTTAAATAAAAGCAAGATGTAATAATGTGATAAGAGTTACTCTGTGTCCAGACATAATGAAACGAGTTGCTTTTTTTTCTCCATCCTCAGTTCGTATGCAATATAAAAGGGGTTGGTTTAGCAGAGTGTAACTTGCAGTCAACAGCTTCTCAAAGCACTCAAAAGAAAAATGCATCTTCTTATTTTTAATCAGACTTATGAATAGGTGGGGATGTTTTTATATGCACTTGGAAGTCTCTTACCCTAGGACTTGGCCCATTCACTGTCATTTTTGCTGGAACGTGATACTACCCAGGGTACCTATGCATATCATAGCTTCTGCCATCATTTTTAATAAGTGGCTTATCTCTGTGATGCAACTAAAAGCAATCCTGAGTGTCTCCAGGGTTTGTTGTAATTAAATTTTATTGTTGTATTTGAAAATAGTGCCGTTTTTGAAAACTGGAGCAAGTAAAATGGAAAGCAGATTGTAGGAAGTGATAGTCTGATTTTTAGAAGATTTTAACTCTTCACAGTTTCAAAGCTTGCTTATGCATCCCAAGTGACTGTTCCTATAGGCAACTGAAGCCATAAACCAGAGCAAGAAGTATATTTTATTAGCTGGTGTCAGGTAACTGTGCAAAAGATTATCTTTTACACCTGTAAGTCAGATGCTGTAGGATCATTGGTGCAGTAATTTGTGGGTTCCTAATAAGATTGCAGAAGGGCTTTTATGAAAGTCTTACACTTTTACTGCTGCTCCTTTCTTCATGTACTTATGTCTACAAGAGCATTCCTCTAAGTCCCAGTGCTGCCCATGAAGTACTCTGGAGAAAGGCAGTGTTTACCAGCTTCTGATCTGGACAATAAAGAAATGTCACTGTTTTGAATAGTAAAGTGACAAATTTATCTGTACCATTACTCAGCATGACACTGCCACACTCAGGCACTGCCGTCCCAGTCACTGAAGAGTGCACACAACCACAGTTGGATCACATCTTGTGCAGTCAGTGGAATCACTCTTGCTATATGCACCCAGGGGCTGAGCTTTGCTTTGGTCTTTGTGCCCATGTCCCCTCTCTTCACAGCTCATTAGGACTGCTAACCAAGCAGTCATTGCAGCTTCCCCCCTCGTGTTTTATCCCTGCTTGATTTTCTTGCTGTGAGATGGCACAAACTGGGTTTGGAGATTCATATCACAATTTTTTCCAAATCAAAGTATTTCCTCCAACAATGTCATCTTTTCTGTCCACTATTGCTACTAATCTTTATTTAGTTATTTACTTTACAATTTCTAGAGGGATTGGATGTGCCCAAGGTGCCCCTTTAGGCAACACTTTATATCAAGGTTCCATTTATAAATACTTCATGAAGGGCTAATGAATGATTAATCAATGTTTTAATGTATGACCAATCAATTGTTGTAGAATTTGCAACATCCAACAGACTAGTAGGTTTCTTATAAGCATAGATTATAACCACATCTGACATCTTCTACTGATGAGCTTCTAAACATCTATAACATACACACTACTCATATCTGTAACATGCTTAAAACATCTACTAATCACCGATTAATTTTTTATAACCTATCCTGAAGCCAAGCCTGTCTGTAGAATACCTCCCTTACTGGGAGAGTCTCTGACCCTCCATTTCTGTAGGATTGATAATTTACTTGTCATTTGAGGACTTAGAACTCCCATTAATCTCAGCTCAAATATTAAGGTTTTCTGAGTTAGCTTCAGCATTTTCACCTCAACTTAAAAAAAAAAAAAAGGCTTCCCTGCCCCCAGACATTTTTTGTCCCTCAAACTCCTGGCTATTTTCCTCTGCTGGTGTGCACTTTTCAATCTCTGCTAAAATACAATGATTCATAGAGGGGAAAATCACTCTCAAGTACATTTTCAGCCTGTTGAACTCTGTTTGATTGTTCTTGGGACATCTGTCCCAGAGATGATGACTCCCAGCATTTCGGTTTTAATTTTTTCTCAAATTTTCATCCATGTGTGCTTGAGTCAAAGTTTGTCCTTTCTCAGGAAAGGATGAGAAAATATAAACTTTATAAACTACAGCACAGGAAGTTCCACCTCAAATTGAGGAAGAACTTCTTTACTGTAGGGGTCATGGAGCACTGGCACAGGCTGCCCAGACAGGTTGTGGAGCCTCCTTCTCTGCAGACTTTCAGGACCTGTCTGGGTGCATTTCTGTGTGACTTGCACCAGATAATGGTCCTGCTCTGGCAGAGGAATTGGACTCGATGATCTCTGGAGATCTTTTCCACCCTCTGACATCCCATGATCCTATGATAATAATCAGGTGAAGAAACCATCCCCTAGAGGACATCTGGCTCTGACAGAGGAACATCTATTTTGTATGTTTGATAAGAGTGTCCCTCTGTGGTGTTCCCAGCCTCCTAAAGTGAAAGCCATGACTGTGGGTGGGGCAACTCATTTTAGGAACATTTGTGAGTCTTCCAATTAATTATTTGCAGCTGAAAAGCAGTAAATTGCTCAGTATCATGGTTTGCAAATGAATTTTGAATTTTTAGTCGATTTCTACTGACCAGGATTAAACCCCCTGCTGTGACTCACCTAGATGTTGAGATCAATTCCTTAACCATACAAATTAAAAGGATCTGCAGGTTCTTCTCATTTCTGGGGTCATTAGTAAAATAGTCTCTCTTCTGAATATCCCCAAGTAAATATCCCTTTCAAGTCAAACACTGATCTTTCCCTGACTGCTATTTACAGCAGCATTAGGCTGCCACACCTGTGGCATTAGCACATTCAACCTAAAGAAAGGCATCAAGTATAACCCAAAACAAAAAAAAACCCACAAGCAACAACAAAACAAAACAAAAAAGAGGGGAGAATAAAAGGTTTTTTAAAAAGAGAGTTTTATCCTTCAGTATTAACATGGAATTTCCTTTGGCCTTTTTAAAAACCATTCATGCTCAAAGACACCAAAGCCATAGAAATAAGGACCTCTGAAAACTACTCAAGCTCTTGGAGTAGACATTAGCACAGTCACGTTTGTGTTACCCAGTTAGCACTCTCTGTTTCTGTGATTGTCAGGAGTTTTACCATGATCTTTTCTTTCTTTTTTCAGCTGGTTAATAATCCATTAGCAAGTCAAGCAGCAGCGGCTGCAGCAGCAGCAGCCATGGGCTCAATAGCAAGCTCCCAGGCCTTTGGCAATGCCCTCTCCAGTCTTCAGGGGGTCACAGGTCAACTCGTTACTAATGCACAAGGACAGGTGAGTAGAAGATGAAGCAAACAGTGAATTCTGATGGCAGGCTGATCTTGGGACAAAAATGAGTTCCGCTTGTATGACACCAATTTAAAAGTGCACATATCGAAGATAAATAAATATTGATTTGCCAGACAAGGTAAGAAATGGGAACTCTGAGAACTGGAAGGAAGTTAGGAGCTGTTAGAAAGTGTTTTCAAGCCAGGAAAGGATTAGAGTTTGTTTTATTTAAATTCAGCCTTGTGACAAGATCACAATTGTGCAATAATATGGTATCTCAGAAGTCTAGCACCCCTGCAATTCTTAACAACCACACCAGCTGTCTTCTTCCACTTATATATGCCTAACAACAGATAACTATAGCAAAGTGACACTCTGCTACAGAGACTACCCTTTTTTGCAAATTGAAGCATTTCTGTAATACTTCACTTCTAAAAAGGTATTAAGTGCTTTCAGCAAAGGAGTGCTACTTAATTTGCAATGAAGTATCTGGGATGGGTGTAACTGGGTGGCTTTACTCATTTGCTGATTAAGAAAATTCAGTGATTTGCAGTGAACCTGCCAGTTTGTAATGGAAATTTGGGAGAAACTTTTGCCTTAAAGAAAATTTTCCAAATGGAAACTTGAACAATATTTGTGGTGTGTCTAAAAGACAGTGTGCATGTTACCCAGGTCTGGGAGCTGTATATTCATTGCAAGCTATTTCAATTTCAGTCTCAGTAGGGTACAGAAGGATATGCCTCTGAATCCATCTATATAAAAATAATTCTATTGATGCAGCATGCTTAAGTAGCTTTCAGATTGTGGCCACTGTCATTCTTTATTGCATTTCCTAGGACTTAAATTAACACTACTACTTGTTTCACATAAAGTCAGTGCAACAAATCTGTCACTATAACTTATGACTAGAGCTGGTAGCTGAGTAATTTGAATGTGATTGTTCTAAATGGTACAAATTTGGCATAGGGTGATACCAGGGCCTAACATCCACACAAGCACTGTGGGTAAGCATTTCTTAAAATGACGCAGCTTGGGTGATGCATGAATCTAAAGTTTAGTTTCTACTCCTACTGTTTGCAACAGAGAAAAAAAAAACGAAACATGAGGAGCAGGTTTTTCTTCCTGGTAGTTTTCTGTTGCCATGTTTAGTTGGAACAAGTGTGGCTTTTCTTCTTTTGGCCTATGAAAAAAGAAAAGAAAACACTTTCTAGGAGCCCTCATCTTTTGTTTTGTTGTGTTTTTTTTAACATAACATATAAACAAAGATGCAGCCTGAGCTTCACTATCACCATCCAAGTCCCAGGGAAAAAAAAATGCTGACCTTGTTATATTTACTGGGTGGGTGCAGAATTGTTCCATCACTACCCCGAGGGTTGAACGATGGAGCTTGTCAAAGTGAGGCCTTATCTAATGAATCATCTTATCGCAGGTGCACACCACACATATTAAAGGAGGATTGTATGAACAATGTGCCCTCTACAATAACCTTTCAATGTCTACTTTAACCCTTGTTTCAATCCCTTTTCATCAAAGGATCATTTTATGCAGCCAGCTTTAAATGGAGGCTCTCAAAAGCCTATTAAGATTTCTGGAGGGATGGAGTATTGGTTTGGAAGAAAAGTTGGTTATAATACCTATAACTCATAGTCAGATCAGCTCCAACCTAGAAGCCTGCTTGTTTCTATCTGTGCTCCAGAAATGGTCCACAATCACCAGTCACACGAGTCACTTGGCACCCAAGATGTTCATTGTGAGAGCTGAAGATATAAACCTGGAGTAGTTTTTTGATTGTTTTGCCTTTTCCCTACCATAAGAGAAGTGTGGCCATTCATTGTGTGTTTAAAAAAAAAATACTGCTGTGAGGATATCACTGAATGAAACTATAGATTCCCTCAGGCTGAGTCTTTTTTATTCCACACATAATGTGAAGTCCAATAATTCCACAGGTTGCAGAGAAAGGGAAAGAGAAAGGAAGAATCTTCCCTATTGTTGCCTAAAATTACAGAATCTATCTGTTTGCCTTGCTCTTTTAAATAAGAGCTGTCTTTTTATTACTTGTTTTTATAAATGTGCCTTGGTTTATAATCAGCGCTGCAGACAATGCCACAATATAGATAAATATTGATAATAAGTGTGTAATATAACACCCATTTTTATGGGATTCAGCATAAAACCATTTTGCTTAGAGCACAGTTCTGAAGCTATCTGTTTACAGAACAGAACTATTCAGTGTGATTAAACTCCATTGCAGGAATTAAATAGTATTTCCTGCAGATTAATAAAGTGTAGCAACTGAACAAGAACTGAAAGGCATGTTGCTTCACAATTGGAAGTCAAGGTGAATACTAATTTAGGATACTTGTTTCTAAATGATCCAACTGAACTCATTAAGGAGTCAGGTTTCCATCATATATTATGAACCTGCCCTCTGAAAACTGCCCCTTGCAAAGAATCACAAGTGTGATACCTGAAATTCACTCCTGCAAAAGTAAGGCTGGGTGACTTCCTAGACCACTTGTATGTGCAATCTTTGAAATTATACACTGCTTCTGTTAGAGAAATTCAGGGCTTGTACAGGTCCATCTGTCCAGCTAAATATATGGTGATCAGTAATCTCTGGGGACATTAAGCTGTAGGTCAAATCCAAGATCCTATGGCAAATTTAGGGAAACAATCTTTTAAATTACATATGGCACAGCCTTAATTCCCAGCAGTCCTAGGAGTTCTTACAATCACAATAACAAAACTAGATTAACAATCATTTCTATATCATGTTTGTTATTAGTTTTATCATTGAATTCACAATTACAGCATAGGGTTTCTTTATAATTTTTTTCACTTTGGATGGCATTATGAGGCAGAATACCAGAGCTCCCCAAGACCACTGCAGCAAAGACATCTAACCCATCGGAATAATAAGATTACATCACCTGATTAATTTCAAATAGTACAGGTAGAGGACTCTAAATCAAATTTTCATTTTCAGAGGCATATTATGAAGAGCTATTGGGCCATGTAACGTGGTTTATATTCTGTTTGCCCTCAGCACTTTCCAGGAAGCATTTGCAGGACTGGGCTTTCATATCTTAAATTTAAAAGCCAAGGGAGCACAGTTGCTAGATTCTATGCTGTCAGTAGATACTCTGATTTCAAAGAGAAGCTGCCCACCCGCTCAGCTTCATCCTGCATTCATAGTGCTATTGCTGCACTTGGGTTCTTCAGAGATGTAACAATCAGATATTTCTCTTTTTCAGTCTGTTATTGCAAATCACAGAAAATTTTAGTAGCTTTGAGTGGATTTTGCTGTGCCTATTAAGTACAAGTGGTCTGTATTTTGGCTGTCTCCTTAATCTTTGTAAGTTGATAAACCACAGAAATATGGAACCATGGCTGATGCTCTGATTTCCCTAAGAGCTTCTTTTAACAATTTCTTCCTGCTTGGGCTAAACCATAGTGCTTTATTGTCACTAGTTGCATTCACAGAAGTCTCTTGACTTTAACTGTCCCAAATAGATTTTAACTACAGGTTAGTTGAGTTCAGTTTCTTGCAAAGGTGGCAGTTGTCCAACAGGAGACATATACATCTTAATTCATCAATTGCAAAGTAGCATTTTGCCATAAAGAGTGAAAAAGTTTGCATTTTGAAATTGTGAAATGCATTAGTTTGCATTATGGGATTGTGGTAAAGGAGGGCAATAGAATCT
>VWYK01136788.1:0-11331 GCA_013399775.1 Semnornis frantzii | reverse complement strand
TCAATTGATTACCCCTCCATTACAGAGGTCCTTGCAAACACATTTGTTTCATTATAGGAACCTGGTTTATCCTGTATCCCAGATAATTTATTTGGAGAAACACGCTATAGATTGATCTAGCTCAGGTTTCTTATTTTTCTTCTGCCCAGGTTTGTGAATTGTCCTCTGAAGTGTTTCTCATGGGCCTTCCCACCACACAGCTATCTCACCTGTTTAGGCAGTATGCTGATGTTTTCCCCAGCAATGCCAGTTTGGACTAAAAAGTCCCCAGATGAGCTTGGTTGGAGCCTATGATGGCTCCTGCCGTAAGCTGGGATGCTGCATGACCTCCATCCATCCCCTTGAGACTCTCAAAGGATGAGCCCCTTTTATCAGTGCACCGCAAAGCCCCCTGTTGCTGGTGGGGATGGAGCCTGTGGTCATTGGGGTGCGAAGCATGACATTTCAAGTCTCCTTTTGAAACACCCTAAATCCAGACAAGCTGTTCATTTGCCTTTGAATGTGTCTTGGTTGGTTTTTCTGGGTTGATTTTTTTGGGGGGCTTTTTCTTGTGTAAGACAGAAGCAATGACTGCCAACAAACACAAGTCACTGATGTTTTTAATTCTGATAAACTCTAATCCCTTCTAAGGGCACACGAGAGCCATTAACAGCAATTTTTAAAGAAATACACCCATGCTTAGCCTAACGAATCAGCTCCTCAATTATACTGGCAGAAAGATGTATTCCAATTACCAAAGTACTTTCAAGTGAATTAAGACTCCTTTTTGTACCGACAGTGGAGGTCACTCAGTGTTCCCATGAAGCCCTGCATGTTTACATTAAAAAAGCACACCATGATCTTTGGCAGAGGCACTTGCTCTAGGTTAGTTCAGCTTTTGAGCCTGTTGCCATAAATACAATAGAAAAGCAACCAACCATTGCAAAAAGAAGCCAAGAATATCTTTCAATACTTTCTTTTCCTATCAGTGATTAATCCAAACTACACAGGAAAAGCTTTACAAACATGACAGCAAATTCTAAAAGCTGAAAGTGCAAATACCTGGTTTACCATCCTTAATAAGCATTTGTGTTAGAAAGGCAGGAGTAATCATGCCCAATTAATGAGAAAACCTTCCCAGCTGGGACCTGGACTGTCTTTGCAGCCTGCTCAGCCCACACCTACAACACTTCCTCGGATCGCTGAGAAGTCTCTTCTCAACTAGCACAATGGGCTGCAGCTGGCATGGCCCCGCAGAGTCATGGCCAACACGGCTGCCGACTGCTGCTTGCACCCTGCTTCCCCTCAGCCCAGAGCGGCAGGGGTTCTGCACAGCCACAGCTCACTTGAGCATTCATTTTAAACCATAACTACCCCACAAATCACTTGCTCAATAGTCCCTGATGTAGGCTTATCAAGCAATAAAGCCTGCAGAGCAGGAGATCCATTTTTCCAAGCACAGGAGAATTGTGCACTGGAATGTGCCTTAATGCAAGCAAAGAAGGAACTCTGTTTTCATGCTTTTAGGAAGAAACGCAGGTGTCTCATCCCCTGGGAGTTTTCAGTTTAGTGATAGCAAAGTTGTCAGCTTAACAGGAATTTAAGTCTTTTTACATTTAAGTGTTTGCTGAAATCTCAACATATGGCAAGTCAGAACATTCTTTTCCCCCCAAATAAGAGAAAAACCTTAGTTATTGAATCTATATATATATATATCTATATAGTAAGAATCTATATAGTAAGAAAAACATCATTATAGCTGCTGGAAAAATGAGTGATGAGATCTATCGTAGGGCTTAGCCTATACCCCAAACTAGTCTGTGCTCAATCCTGCTGATTAGAGGATCTGAAAGCCAAAGAGCCTGCATCCCCATGGGAAAGTGCAGAAAACTAATAGAAAAGCAACCATTTTATTTGAGAGTTTGAACATAAAATTGGTTATGAGTTATCATGTTGGTGAACTATTGAAACACGGATATTCTTCACCGTCTATTATGCCTGCTCAGCTATGCTGGGTTGGGCACCTGCATCAACTTTTACAACACGCATTTTCATGGTTCCCAACAGAAGCAGAGATGAATCAATCCGCAAGAGCTCAGCCCCAGACTGAGCTGCCATCGTGCCAACCAATATGGGTATGCACACAGGCTCATGGATCTACTCCCAACCTGCCAGGCACAAAAGAGCAGTAGGGCAGGGTGGGCATCTTCTGGCATCTACACTCAGCTGCCTCTGCACTTTACCTTCCTTCCTGAAAACTCTGTGGTGCCAGGAAGAGTTTCAAGGAATAAGTAGTGACAGGGTCAGTTAGAGATGTTTCCTCTAGGTGACAGTTTATATCATGATTCTTACACCCTACATCAGGTGTAGTTCAGTAAGCTTTCAGTAAGGCAGTAAATTTCCTTTCCGTCTCAGGCTTCTACCACTGTGCTAATACAGTCAGAAGTGGCTTTGCTGAGCTCAACTGCACCCCTTGGCTTCTGGAAAAGAAAGCCCTTCCTTCTCCCCAGCCTCCAGACGGACATGATGCTAGGACCTCAGGAAGGTGCAGGCCATGTTTGGTGACCAGAGGCTGCAGGTGACATGGAAGCAGACTCCTTACCTTCAAAATCTTCAAGTGAGGAGAGCTGTGCAGTTTAAGTTTCACCTAAGAGCAGCTGTTAGGAAGCAATGCAAGGTAAATAAAGCTTCTCCAGTGGCCTGTGCTGTGTTGCTTCTCCAACTATTCAATTTTCATTTATGGTCACGATATTTGTGGTGTGTTTTCAGTTATGCCTGGCGTCCCTCTGGCCAGAGCCACAGGTGCAGTGTCCATGTGAGGCTTATGTGCCCAGGGAGGCTCAGTCAAGGCTGGAGCTTGCTGGCAGGAGAGGAGGCCAGCAGGAGCCCGCCCCAGTCCAGCCAGGCCTGCAGCAGTTTTCTGCGCTGTCCTAGCCTAGACACACATTGAACAGTGAAAGGATTTATCAGCTGGTTGTTTTGATCTTTGCCTAAGAAACTTAGTTATTTTTAGTTAATATGGTAATGAAGCCTGATAGTCTCAGGGGCATAAAAGCCTCTTGGGCTTTTGGAAGGTCCCTTCAGGAGAAGGGCGAGACTGGCCACCTCACGAATCTCCTTGCCGCAGCACAGCTGTTGATGGAAGTAACTCTCTCCCAAGGGCTAGAAAAGCTGCAGGTCGCCGAAGTGAAAAGCCTTGGAGAAATGCTGCAAAAGCAATACAAGGAAACTTGCAGAACCCACTCCACTCATGTTACATATGTTACTTCCCTCACAGGGACTGCTGCTGGAATCAAACTCCCATCCTGTGAGCCAGGTATCTGCTAAATTTCAGAGGCAAAGAACTTATCCATGATGTTTTGATATATCAGGGTTGTGCCTCTTGCTAACTCACACTCAAAGTTGTCATTTCCTTCACAGGCCTTATCTTTGGAGTGGCATCCCTGTAACCAGGACAGCAGATGACATACTGTTTTCTAGTATTCATAGGCATGCCCATTGCTCGACTTCAGGAGCAATGTCCCTTATGTAAAGTATCCTCATGGGTGAAATGTCACTTGCAAATGCAAGTGTGGATGGAAGTAGCACAAAAGTGTTACACCTTGGGAAAAAGCTCAACTGGAGCCTAGGTTTAAAACCAATAATAATAAAACCCCCTAGTTTGTGTAGAAAGGCTTTTTATTTTGACAAACATTTTTTTCAAACTTTTGAAACAACAGTGTAAAGAACAGCATACAGTTATGTCTGCAAGTCAGCTTTATGCATGTCATGCCAGTTATTTACATGTAGATATATATACAGAGTGCAGATAATTACTGAAACCACACTACAACTTAGAGAGTTCAATAAGATAATTTAGTAGGACTTTATTAAATATATAGTCATTGATTGTATATACTTTCCTATTAAAATAACATATAGTATCTAAAGTAACCCCTATAAACTCTAATACCTCAGAAATTGTCATAAATATTTGAAACTATCCACGTGCCCTGTTCGGCTGATTTGCCCTTTGCTATAACAGAAACTTTTGTCATGCTGAGGTCATGGTGCTATCTTTAGTGCCTGAACTTCAATGACAATTCCCAGCAGAACACTTGAAAAAAGCTCAGATGCAGAATAACTTTCATCTGAGACATCCAGGGGTGAAAGCACCATTCCTTACACTTAAAATAATAGGGGTAATTCAATGGCTTATTAAACACTGCCACATACAGGACGAGAAAAACAATGCTGTGATCTTCAGTGACTGAATTACAGCATTGCATTACCAGCTGTTTGGACACTAAGCACCTCATTAAACCAAAATAAAGCAAACTTCCAAAGTCCATGTAAAATCTTAACAACAAGAACCAAAAAGAAAAAAAAGAGACCTCCCAACTTGTACTGAAACAGCCTGATCAACAGTCTGACTTTTATAGAAGCAGTAACTGGAAGGGCAGCAGCAGCAGCTGTCAGGGCTATGTGACCACAAAGAGCAAGACTGAACATTGCCTATATCTTGATCTCTGCTAACTGGATGATTCACACAGGGGACTCTGCTGAAAGAAAGGATAATGCCAAGATGTATCATATATTACCCCATTAAAAGAATATTCTGTTTACATTCTGGGTGCTCCTGGCCAGCAAACCCTCCCTATAAATTGCCAAATGCCTTTGACTTCACTAGAGCTTTGAGAGTTTCCGTCAGTGGCAAAGATCCACCCTGGCGCTCCCCTACTGGGATTCTATTTTTTGCTTCTCAATTCAAAATTATACAAACTGCTGCCTTAGGAAAAGAAGTATGGATAACAATGTGCTTTTTAGTTTCATTATTTATTCATATGCAATCTTATTAAGTAGAAAATAGATCACTGGAGAAATGTAATAACACCCCCCCACACACAATTACTATCATACAATGCTTTTTTCTCTTGTTGTTGATGCGATTATTTGTTCTGAACTGCTGAATTTTGCAACTTTTCCTCTCCCAACATGTTCTTCCTAAAGGCACATTACAATTAATCCAATTACAGGCAAAAATAGAGATTAGCACCAGCAAATATATAAAAGGAAAATAAGTTACTATTAGTATCACAGAATAGCGCTGGACAGCAAATCTCTGCATCCTTTTTTTTTTCCACAAATAATCAGACAATGAACTTTCTGGATCAGTTATGGACATTAAGTGATAGCTATGGTTTAATTTAAAAGTTTTGTTACATATAACTCTAAATGCCAAAATATGGCAAGGACTTTTTAATACTGAACTCATCAGAATTACACCAAAAAATATTTTTTTCATCTTTATCATCATTAATAAAAAGAGCGGCTATAAAATATTAATATACTTTACATATTTATCATACAATATATCTGCCCTTCACATTATTAATTAGATTCATGTTGTGCTGCAACGCATATCAAAAGGTTTAACAGGAAAAAGACGTGGCTAATTAGGTAAGTTGTAGGTACAGACATTGCTTCCACGAGACAAACAGTCATCACGTGTCATCTATCTCGAGTTCTACAGTGGTATTTGGCAAAAAAACAAACCTGTTGCTTTCTTTTAGGAAGGATAAAAAAAAACTAACTAAAAATAACAACCTTTCTTTGTAGAGCAACTCTTCCATAAAAAATGTAAATCAATACTATGAACTAATTTAGTTCAGTTTGCCTAATTTTCTGTTAGGCATTATCAAGATATTTTATCTTCATTTAAACGTTATACGGATTTCCAATCCTTTCCAATTTTCTGAAGGGATTTTTGGTCAGGCCTGGGAGTAGCATCATTAGACAAGCTTTCGTGCTGCCCCCTTTCCCACTTCAGTCTTTGGAACACCTAGTTAGTTGCCAGTTATATTGTATAGCTTCTTAGAAAGACAAACTCCCCCTTTGAAAGCAAGGGAATGGCTGGGGCATTCACAACCCATCAGAGGGACTATACAGAAAGTGCTTGCTATGTACCACAGAATAGAGGAAAAGGAAAACCATAAACTACTTAAAAAAAAATAAAAGCTCTACTCATTGAGAGTTAGTAGTTAACTGTAAGTAAGAATGGTCATACCTTTTTCAGACTGAAATGCCATTTTAAAGCTAAGCTATTTTCAGTTCCACATGTGATCATCGTAGTTGGTTCAGAAGGCCTAGAAAAGCGCAGATTTACAGAGGAAAATACAGATTTATTTTGTGAGCAGTGGGATGAATGGGATCCATTCTCTTACGAAGCTCTCTTCTGCAATTCTGTTTTGTGTGAGATGAAGGCATGGGAACAGACAAATACCCCTCTTCCACAGAGACTCCACCGGGTCTTTCTACAACAGCATTTTTTAACCTCAGCATATACAAGCTCTATTTACTTAAACTGTAACTGAATTTTGCATTTTTACCACATTTTTAATGAATTTGGTAACTTTGCAGTTTCTAGCTTGTACTCAGTTCAGCTGGTTTCAGCCAGGCTTTGAGATTACCCAAGGTTAGCTTTTTTACAGCCTTTTAAAATCAGGGCAAAGCAAGTAAGAGCAAGCATTTTCTATTTCACTGTTCCTCAAGGATTTCGCACAACTAAATTGTTCCTAAGAGGTATAAGAAACCATCAAAGGATGTTCAGCACAGGTCAGTTTGCCACTGACCCCAGTGCAATAAACAGAAGTTGGGATTTTTCTCCAAACCACTGCATTTCTCTGCCTGGGCCTTCAGCCTTTGCTCAAAGCTCTGCCTCTCTTTCTGCTCCTTTCTGCCTGAAGCAGCACTTCTCCTGGGAAGGTCACCAGAACTCAGACTTTTGACAGCCTGCAATTTCTGGATTGTGAAACACAACAAAACCACAAAATCATGTTGCTCTTCTTAGATCAAGGGCATAGCTTACGCTAAGGAAAACTTGGGTTGTCTTGAAACTAAGAAAAGCTCACTTGGATGAGAAAATATCTTTGCTTCCTTTCACATCTGCTTTGGACAAATTAAGTAAGCACACACATCTGCCTTCACTGCCTGTGACAATGTCTAGAACACTTCATTACAATGCACTGAGCGCAGTCTAAATGTGAAGTGAAACATGATTAGGGACTTAGTAAATCTGTTTAGAGTGAAGAACAAACCTAGGATCACTCAGTCACTAAGTCAAGGAGTCTGTTCTCAACTGTCTGCACTCAGTCTTAATCAGGCTCCCTTTGAAGAGCCAGACCATTTTTAGCTGGATGCCCTTCCAGCCTCTCTCCTTCCCTGGTCACCACTTGATAGCTGAATTAGTCAGGAGAATGATCCTGCAGGCTTTTGCCCCAGCCTGAATTCCAACACTGAATTGCTCTGAAGCATGGACTACATAGAAGTAAAGAGGGCTCCGATGTACTTCTTTATGGTGGTATCTTATTTTATAATTTAAATAAGAAAAAGGTTGTGGAAGGGAAAAAGAAGCAATTAAAAGATTACTCATGTGTTTAATCCTAACAGAAGTTCTTCCTTAAAACTTTGGGACGGAGTGTACAACTCAGAAATCAACAGAGGATTTATATATTGCTTTCTGTTACTGAAGAAATAGCTATGCCTATAGATAGGTGCATGAAACATTGAATTCTTTCTGTAGCACTAATGCTGAAGAATTCCTAATCTGAAGCTTAAATATATTTATTTTCAGTCAGGCAAGCAAGCAGCATAGGTTTTCCTGCAGAGGTCAGAAGAAAGGGGCACAGATTGAGAAAGCTGCTTGTGGGGTTTGTTTTTTTGTTTGTTTTTTTTTGAGTTTTGTTCTTGTGCTGGTTTGTTTTCATTTCTTTTTAGTTCTACCAGGAGTATCAATGGGTCTTTACAAAACCTCTGGAAAATAAGGCTTTCTTATTGTGGGAGGGGAGAAATCTTAATAGTTAAATAGTTAAGCAGAAGTCAGAAGAAATAATACCAAATACTTTTATTGCTACATGGAGCTTTGAGCATCCACAGCTTATAAAATTAGCTATTTCCCAGGCCATTTGTCTTATTTGTAATGGAAAAGTTGGAAAAGGATTCAGTTACCATTTATCTCAGGTTTCAAAACATACTGGTGTTTTTCACTGCTTGCTTCACATGACTACCAATCGTTCCCGATTCAGCATCAACTTGCTTGCTACAGATGTTGTTCTGAGATACACTGAGAACACCTGTCAAGTGACGGGTATCTTAGAAATAAAAGCTGTTAATATGATCTATGCTGATACAGAAAGAAGAAAATAAATTTATGAAGCATTTGAATGAAATATACATTAAAGGTATCACATTTTGAATGAGCCTTTACTGCCCAAGTAGTGTAGAAACTTATTTCATCATCAGTTGCATAAATTACATACATATTGTAATTGCAATGACTAACAGAAGTTCCAACTCCTGATTTATGGACAATTCATTTCTTATTTGAAATGATTAGGACTAATTTTAGAATCAAGTTTTCTAAGGGAGAATTCAGATGCCAATAGAAGCATTCTGTACATTATGAAAAAAAGACAATTTCCCCTATTAAAAATCATAGATAGCAAGAAACGTCATAGAGTGCATTGCCTCTAAATTTCAACCTTCTGTGAGCAACAGCCTAGGACCTCGAAGTCTGCAGCTAAACAGCAAGCAACTTGTTTTTTCGATTTTATTGCTCTAGTGTTCCTTGCCCATAAAAGAAGAACAGAACAACCTTTTGCAAACAATGGAAGTTATTTCAACAGAGTACCGTCTTCAGTACAGAAACTGTTAACCGTTTCATTACATTCTGTTCCATTAATAGGGAGCTGTGTAACCTGCAGCTGCAGTATCTGAAGGATATCTACCACTCAGCTAACAGGTTGATCCCGTATCTGTGTCAGATAAAAATTATAGTGCTTATTATTTGTTACCATGGATACCATGAAGATATTGCTGTCCACTAAAGATTACTACAGAAAGACAACATAATTCTCAGGAACGAGTCCTGTTTTGCCTTCATAAGTTGCTTTTAACCAACCTGGTTCCACCGACGGATACACTGCAAAAAAAACAGACAAAAAGAGAAAAATTATAATTAATGAACACTTAAGATATTTTATGTATGTAAATACATTTTTAAAAAATTATGCATATATGTCTATCTATTTAGATATATCTATCTAGATATGTCTATCTAGACATGCCTAGATAGATGTATCTATCTATATAGATAGACATACATATATATATAATGTCCAGATATTTAGAGAGATATATTTTAAATATAGGTGATATTTGTTCAAAACAATTATAGAATGGTCTGGGTTGGAAAGGACCTCCAAAAGTTATCTAGTCCAATCCTCTTCTGCGTTAAGCAGGGGCATCCTCAACTAGATCAGGATGCCCAGAGCCTCACCATGAGTATGTCCAGGGATGATGAACCCTCAACTGTCTCCCTGGGCAACCTGTTCTGGTGTTCCACAAGAACTTGTTCCTAATACCCAGTATAAATGCTCTACTCAAATCTGCTCTTCTCTAGTTTGAAGCCATTGCCCCTCATTCTATCACTGCAGGTCTTTGTAAACAGTCTCTCTCCAGTCTTATTGTAGGTCCCCTTTGGGTACTATAAGGTAGTTATTAGGTCTCCCTGGAGGTACTGGAAGGAGCTATTAGGTCTCCCTGGAGCCTTCTCTTCTCCAGGCTGAACAACCTCAGCTCCCTCAGCCTGTCTTTGTAATAGAAGTGTTCTAACCCCTGGATCATTTTCTTGTCCCAGTTGAAAAACGAGGGCAAAACCCAAGAGGTGAAAATGGAATTATGCCCTCATTTTATAGACACAGTTCAGCTTTTTGTATTTTTCTTTCACATGGAAAGCCAATATAAAACATTTCTTACCATTGGAAAATACTGCCCCTTGTGGGAAAGACAGCTCATGACTATGCTCAGCCTTACAGGAATACATGGCTTTTGCTTGTCTGAAAGAAAAAAAATGTACAAGTTTGCAATAAATGAGATAACAATGAAAAATGTATAAAGAAATTAAATGAAAACCTGGGAAGTGTAAGAGCAATCAGCTGCATAAATGCAAGACAGTAATGACAAAGCAGTTCAGAGGAACAGAATTGTAGCTGGTAACTCCTCCAAGCTTACTGGAGTGAGCATGTACAGTAAAGAGACCACCATCCTACTTAAGGTTTAAAAGGAACACAATTTCTACCTTCCAAAATTATTCTTTCATTCCAGTTGAACTTATAATTGAAATGAGAATATAGCTTGTAGGAAGTGATGAATTGTCGTGAGACAATTCCACCGTGACCATTTGGTTGGAAAGGACCTTCCGAGGTTACAGAATCACAGAATCATAGAATCACAGAATGTCAGGGGCTGGAAATGACCTTGAAAGATCATCTGGTCCAGCCCCCCTGCCAGAGCAGGATCACCTATACCAGATCACACTGAAACGTATCGAGACAGTTCTTGAATATCTCCAGAGAGGGAGACTCCACAACCTCCCTGGGCAGCTGCTTCCAGTTCTCTGTCACCCTCACAGTGAAAGAATTCTTCCTCAGGTTCACATGGAACCTCCTATGGCTCAACTTCCACCCACTGCCCCTTGTCCTGTCACTGGGTATCACTGAGAAGAGTCTGGCTCCATCTTCCTGGCACTCACCCCTTACACATTCATAAACATGAACGAGGTCACCCCTCAGCCTCCTCCTCACTCAAAGTGACTTTCATATGATCCACTATTTTTTTCTGAGTTTGTTTACACCTATTGGAAACCTACATTATACCAAGTGAAGATGAATTTGTTAATTGTTTCACCTTCATATGCTGTAATGAGGAATTACAGATTCAGCTCTCCTCCCAGTCAGGATTTATCTTAATGACCCAGTACATGACTGGTGCTGAAATTTAACATTTTTTGCATACTTTTAGAGAGTGAATATACACAGTGACATCTAATCTATTTTGTCTTTCCTTCCCAAATAGTGAGCTAATAGTAATAAATTAAAAACAGTGCCACACCATAAGCATTAGCCTAAGAAGTTTATTTTGTTTTTGTACTGCTGATGAAGCCAATACACTTCGCCTTTGGAGTTCCACACCTCCCAGGGGAAGTTAAGCAGGGATGGATTTCCTAAAGGGAGCAGAGAGCGTCCTTCTACCCTGGCTTCACACCCTGCTGCCAGTCAGTATTAGAATGGCATTCTTTCATCTGAATCTTTACAAGGGTATGAAGGTGGGTGGGCATATGTGCTGGTTTGAGCTAACTGGAATATTTTAATAGAGAAAATTATACTATAGGCTGTGAAGGAAAACAATGGTGATGTCTACTTCACTCATAGGCTTGCTGAGATGTTTAGAAAAAGTACTCAAAACAAAAAGATAAGACAGTGTCTCGAGCTGGCAGTCGGCGTCACGGGACGCAGTGTCTCGGGCTAGCAGCTT
>VWYK01136698.1:0-12157 GCA_013399775.1 Semnornis frantzii | reverse complement strand
AAAAGATTTTTATTTTTTTTTCCTTAGACACTGCCATGGTACACATTATAGTGATAATGAAATTATGATTGTAGTTAAGACAAATAAGATGATCTTAAATAGGGTCTCTAAACGATCGAGGTTATTTTACTTACACTTCAAATGGCAGCTCCTCAGGAGCTATTAATTTAACAAATGTAGCTTATGATGACCCTCTATGCCATTATCCATGGTCATGTTTAATAGCCATCTGTTTTGAGGCTCATGTTAATCACTGTGTAAAATGCAGAGACCTCAAGTGCAAAGTAATCTATTACTCACTTGATTCACCTTCTTCAAAAGTTCAATGTGGACTTAAAATATGTAGGTATGGAGACAGATGATTTTTTATGTGACAAGAAAAAAAAGAGATTTTTGAGCCTGAACTTAAAAAACCACACAGGGCATGATTAAGAATGAAATGGACAGAGGAGAGAGGGTTGATTTTTAACCTCTCTTAAGCAAAATAAGAGGATAAAATGAATGGAAAATACATGTAAAAATATTTAAGCAGCATTTTTCATCACAGTACAGGGGAATCAGTGTCAATTACTACCACGGAAGAAAATTATTTTCAAAAGTTAGATAGTAATAAAAAGTAATACAAATAATATAAATTTATATTGTTACTAATGAAAGATAGCTTTAATTTCATAATAAGGAATCAAATCTTTATATGTTAATGTGAAGGATAGTCAGTTAGTTTTCTTTAAGGAAATTGATTATTCCACATATGGTGGTTTAGAGACTCTGAACGTACAATGTTATTTTTATTCACTATCCTTATGTTTATGTCTTCCTGTAGTGGTTTAAATCAAAACAACAGGTTAACCTGTCTATTCCCCCAACACAGAAGTGAGGGCAAAAAAATTCAACACACAAATCCAAACCTCCATATTGAGACCAAAAGAGTGAGATGAAAGTTTAATGATTAAATGAGGTAACATGGACAATCACCTTAGCCTTTTTGAAGAAAGATCATGGTGGAAGAGCAGCAGCAAGCAGAGGCAAGCAAGCTAAAAGCCCAAGGCAGAGCTACTCCTTCACCCTTCCCTGTCCCACTCCCATCTCAGTGGAAGAGAGCCAACACCCAAAACCCTGGAACCAAAAAGTAGCAACTGGAATAGGAAGTGAAGCCTCCCATGTTACGATCCAAACTTCAGGTCCCATAATGCTTTGCTCCAACACTTTCATTTTGAGGCTGACCTGAAGCAGGATGGTATGAATAGCAGCAGATTAAAATTCAACCTATGACACTTATTCTCTCTTACTGTATTCTCACCTGAAATTCCTTTCCTTACGAAGAAAAATAGTATTTTCAGAGAAAGAAGGACCAGCCAAAGCTTAAAGATGTTGCCTGGGGGAGACAGAAAAATAAGGAACAGAAATCCAAAGCTTGTGTCTTTGTGAAAGAAAGTACTACATGTAGTTAAAGACCATACATATATAACTCTAAAGTAGATCTGACAATAATGGGGAAATAAAGGGGAACACCATATAGAAATGAAATAGATTTTGTGTAGTTTAATGTATTCTCTTTAGAATTCATGCCAGAATAATAGCAATAGTTGCAAATCCCTAAAGTTTTAAAGCTTATGATTTATGACAAGGAACAAGGAACTTGACATTATAATTACCTGTTGTGAAGGCTCCATCATTGTTGTCTGCAGTGACTGCTCATGTTCAATACTCCTGTGATGTACTGGACTGTGGCGAGCACAAGCCTAATTCTGTGTTGTGGTTTTGACAAAGGCCCAGGAGCTTAAATGAGTCTGAACCTCACACAGTCCATGCCGTGCAAACAGAAACCACTCTTATATGTCACTTGATAAACCGATTGAAAAATAACAAGGTCTTGTTGAACAGTCCTTGGTGTTTGATTTAAAAAAAAGGCTTGTGTCTCTCCTCTGCCGTTTTGCAATAGTGCCAAATATCATGCGGCCAGTGTCTGAGTTGTCTGCCTGACCTTTCTGAGTCAGATCTGGTGTTAGGCATTATCAAAGTAGACATATTTTGCAGGTTGAGCTCAGTCCTTATAGTCTTGTAGAGTCCTTAGAGCAAGTGAGACAAATCATTTTTCCAGTGATATGAGTGCTTTGGGGATCTGATTTTGTATGATACTATTAAATGCATCAGTTCCTTCTATTATTAATCTGAGAGACATCTGTATTGGTTTCTTCCAAATTTAGTGTAGGATTAAAATCACCAGTGAACATAATGTAGGGGCACAGAGAGTCATCTATACATCAGTGCACATTCAGAAACAACCTGATTCAGTTTAGAAACCCTCTCCATTTTGGCCTTGTGTTTTAGCTTTGCAATTCCATAAGACTGTTTTCCCTTATAAGAACTTGCTGGTTTGCTTCTCTGGCTTACTTGCAAGTTAAATGATCTATTCTGTGCCCATATTGCAAAATGTGTATGTTCTAAAAAGTTCCATTCCAGGTCTTACTGATTACTTGATTCTTTATTAAATCAGATTATAGTAATAAGCTGAATAAATTAATCATTCCTACATGCTTCACATGGTCAAGTGTTTCTGTCAGATTATCTCAGTGATCCATTCAAAACACTGATCAGAACACTGTGAACAGATCTAAACCATTTCACTTAGTCCTTCCACAATATTTGATGAGAACATCTCAGAATGAAACAGAGTCATACTACAAAAAACTTCACTTCTGCGATTAAGGTCTGTAGGAGAGGTAGTCTTGGCAGTGGTCAATGGGATCTAAGGTCTCTGTGTAAGTCTTCTGTGAGAAAATTTATGAATGCAATATATTGAATAAAGATCATGAATATTTCTGTTTCAAACATAACTATGTTAACTGAAACCCAATGAAAGGGGAATACTCACGATAGTTGATCTTGAAGTCATAAAGGAATTGAGGCAAATTCCTGTTTTCCATTGTCTTCTTAACCCAGCAGCAAAGTTGTCAGTCCAGTATTTCAGAGAGTATCTGTTTGTTCGTAATAGACCAGTGTAGTCTGTCAGCATATTCATCCACACAATATATTTGGCTAGAGAAATGCTGGAGGCTCCATCCACAGAGGTATTTGAGGCCAAAACTGATGGCATCCTGAGCAATCTGATCCTGTTAAAGATGTCCCTGCTTACTGCAGAAGGTTGGACATAAAAACCTTTGAAGGTCTCCTGCCACCTGATGCATTCTGTGATTCTAATATTCACAAATATTTAACAAACTTTTGGCCAACAACTGCAAAATATTGCCTTGCCCTGGAAAAAAGAACAAATCCTAATGGTAGGTATTGAAATAGCAAAAGTATTTCAAATAAAATTTTCAGGAAGATAATAACTTTTTGCTATGGCAATACAGTGCAAAGTTAAACTGACCAAATTATTCTGATTGGAGCAATTTGAACTGGTTTAAGCTAGTAACATTAATATAAAGAATAAAGTAATTTAAATCATTCACTACCATATTTAGGGTTCTATATCAAAATGGATTAATTCCCAGCTTTAAGATGGCAGTACCTATTTCTGTATTAAACTATGGGGCAAAGAAATATTTATCGGTATCATAGAATCATAGAATCATAGAATGGTAAGGTTGGAAGGGACCTCAAGGATCATCTAGTTCCAACCCCCTGCCATAGGCAGGGACACCTCCCACTAGGACAGCTCACTCAAGGCCTCATGCAACCTGGCCTTGAACCCCTCCAGGGAGGGAGCAGCCACAACCTCCCTGGGCAACCTGTTCCAGTGTCTCACCACCCTCACTGCAATTCCTCCCGACATCCAGTCTAAATCTCCCCTCTGCCAGTTTAAACCCATTGCCCCTTGCCTTGTCATTGCAGGACCTTGTAAATAGTCCCTTCCCAGCTTTCCTGTAGGTCCCCTTCAGATACTGGAAGGCTAAGTGCTGCATGAAAGTGAATGCCAGAACAATGTTCCCTTTTTTTTTTAAAAATAGTAAGTCAGAAAACTTCAAAAGATTTCCCAGAGGCATTTCCATCTTATTCCTTCTACATTTTTTACCTTTTGTTATTCATTTCTCTTATTTTTTCCTTTAATGTTTTTCCATTGGATAACAGAATACATTAAACTTTTTATCTTTGAGAACTGATATTTTATCTAGTACCAAAATTAATCACAAGGTTTTTAGATGCTTTTTATAAAAAAGTAATAGCATGAACAGACAAAAATCCATTACCTCCTGAATCACACAAGATTTTTATTAAATATGCTTCTTTAAAATAAGTATTAAATTTTTACATTAAAAAAAAAAAGAAAAAAAAAACTTTAAAAATGAAGTTAAAAGTACCCCCTTTCACTGAGTAAATATACTTGATAGTGAATTAAGGAAAAATTTTCATTTGTTATCTCCCATGAAAAATAATAATTCCTTTAGATCTTGGTGGGGTTTCTTTCTACACTGCCATAATAAGCTGAGCTCAGAATGTGGCATGTATGTATTCTCTTGAAACACTTAGAACAGGAGTGTGTGTAAAGTACAGAGCTGGAAAAGTTTAATGGAAAAAGAATACCTACTTTGGAAAAAATATTTTCCGGATGACCTAACATGGTTTATCCTTTCTAAGATTCTGCAAAATGGCAAAATAAAATTGTCTCTAGTGCATAGATATTTTAGTGCTTATACTAATGGACAGAGTACACTCCTGAAACACTTTTGCCAACACGAGTACTTTGACAATAAAACCAAGAGGAGCACCATTCACTTACCCAAAACATCAAGCAAAATTAAAAAAAAAAATAAAAAAAAAAAATCAAGGAAGAAGGCTGAAGCCATAGTCTTGACACACACCTCTGTCAGGAAAATCTGCTCCCAAATTCACAAATATTCCATTTCTCAACCTCAAAATGAATATCTTATATGCATTAAACATGTGAAATAAAATCTTAGGGGAGAATACTGTCATTCTACATTACTTCCTTGGAGTACGAATTTTGCCACAGCAGTGCTAAAGTGAGAGCTATACTGCTCCATTGCTTCCAGTAAATGAGCTTTAATATTTGCAAAGATACAGAGACTGTTCTGCTAGTAATGCAAGCAGATTAATACATTCCTATAGCAGAAAAATTGCACGACACTGTGCTTTCTCATTCTCAAGTAATAATTTTGCAGCAATTAGAATAAGTACCATATTGTCATTCTGAGTTTGCTTTTCCTATTATTCCCTATACTCTAAAGCCCCTGCCATCCAAAAGCCTTTCAGAAAATAAAATCTCAGATACAAAACCCCTCTTCAAATATACCAAAGTTGATTTACTACATATGCTAAGCATAGTAAGCATAGGAAAAGAAAATGCCAAGGAGAGGAAATGAAAGTGTTCCCTTAGGACTGCTGTTCAAGACCTCAATCTCTTACACTAATGGGCTCACATAGAGCTTCCATGTGACACATTCAGATTTTTAAGTCATAGCTATAAACAATTTCACCTGTTATCAAATCTGACATTAAAAAAAAAAAAACCCAAACCTCAAAGCCCATTAAACTCATTTTTGCATACTATAATAAGATTCCTGGCTGCATATAAACAAATATGACTTATATGAACTATTATGACCTATTAAGATTACAGTGCCTTTGGCAATGATTGGTAAATGCACCTTGAATTTTAAATAAATAGACATTTGAGCAATAACCAAAGAGGAAAAATAAAAGCATAGATGTAATTATTTGAATAATCTTATTGTGCTAAAACAATTTTTTTATCTCTCCCATTCATCACTCTTCTTTACATACATAAATATAACAAAAATTATTCACTGTCCATACTAGTGTGAAAATTTAGAAGAAAAAAAAATCTCCAACTTAAACTAGTTATGTATGAATACAATAGCCATGAGTTCAGCATAGAAAAGTTGAGTATCTTTCTTGTTTAGTTCTGTTTTCAAATTTTCCTGTTAAAGCACTATAAACTGAAAAGTTCTTTTAAAAAGCGAACACCAAACAAAACTCAAAAGGTAAGCCAATTCTGAAAAGTGAATTAAACACCAAGAGGAATTAAGTAAGGATCTTACAATGTGTCCTAGGGCAAAATTTATCCAGAACAATCTCTTTTAGCTATTGCCTGGCTATAAAGAATGTTAAGCTGCCTAAGAAGCTTCCTACTTTACCTCAATATTCTCTTGGTACCAGCAATGCTGCACTGTGTTCAGACTTGATAGACCTGCTCAATCCCCAACCCCTTGGTTTCGAAAAATAGGCAGAATAATATTTACATGTTGAAATTACAGTTAACTGTGAAAAGTAGTTGCCACTTGATTGAGCAAGTTGAAGGTCAGCTTGCAGTGTTTCCTTTATAGATGAAGACAACTGGCATTTCAATTGTTCAGTCTATGACAACTTCAGATGGCACTTTTTAAGTAGATCAGATAACCTAAAAATGTCTTTTCCTCTCCACTGCCTTTAAAAGAACTCTGACATGATTAGTATAGATGCAGCTGTCTAAACCTGTTGTAGGTAATAAACATAGCTTATACTGTAAATGCTAACAGGCAACAGGTAATTGGGAACTTGTGTGTATGGATAAATGTCTGAAACTGAGGTTTTCTATTTTCAAGCAGAAACTTGTTACTCGGTAGCTGCAAACAGTGTGGACAGGTTGTAAATTCTGATAACACTTGGACTGAACAAAAGCAACACATCCAGAATTCTACAATAAACAAAGGGGTGTGAGAATCACTAATTAGGAAGCTAAGTATGTGCACATACACTATGTAGGTGAGAAAAGTCAGGATTTGTCTTTCTGGAAAGGAAGTTGGTGTTCAAAATAAAGGCTCCTGAGGAGTGATTTTTGAAAGAAAAAGTAGGTCTGAAAAGAAGGCAGTGAATATCCTGGCTAGAAGAAAGGTACTGGAAGTGTGAGATGATCCTGAAGATGAAAGACCTGAGTGGAGCTGAGTGCTGGAGGATGTCCAGGAGGTGGCCGCAAGCAGTTGTGCAGCATGAATTGACACTACTTTCTGTCTGACCTTTCTAGAAAGGAAACACCTCTCTGCGGGAGGGGAAATAGAGATCTAGTGAACATACAGCTTTGTAGGGCAAGTGAGTGAGTCTATGAGACAATCAGGACAAAAAACTCTAGTGCTAAAGCTTCTTGAATAAATCTAAGTATTCAGCTTGACTGCAGGTTGTCTATTATTCTATCTCACTTGTGCTGGAACCTTCTGTGCCTGAACTTGGGCAAGGTAAATTCTGTGTCAGCCTGTCATGAAAAGTAATTGCACCCAGTATGGTTTTGTTACACAGCCACAAAAGCAGGACATTGCAAATAATGTAAAAGGCATGGACCTCTCCATGATACTGAGCAGTCACACCTTAGTACACTCCTCAGCCTGACAGTGCTATTTCCTGTCAGCAAGCACCAGCTACTCTGCAGCTGAGTGTAGAAACACCTACATTTCTTTTTCGAGCTCACGAAAGCTGCCATCACATAACAAAGAATGCAGCCTCAATGGTGACAGGAATCAACAAAGTGAAGCTCTGTGACAAATATTCAGAGGAAGGATCCTTATTCTCAGTAGTAATATGGGGATTTTATCCAGAAACTACACAATGTTTGTAAATAATATTGGAAGAAGAGACAGGCCTCACAGACAGAATGTTGCTTGCAAGACTAACTAGCTCATCCTTTCTTGTCAGAATCCAAAGAGCTGTGGTCCAGAAGATGAACAAAGTACCTCAAATGACTGTGTGGAATTCAAGTACTTAAATTCTGTTATGTCATTATTCCTTTTCTGTCTTACCTACTGCCTCATCCCAATCCAATCAAAATGTTTCATCTTTTACATGTTCAACATTTACATTCCCTTCATACCTGAAGTTCAGTTTATGAGACTGTCAAGGTATGCTTCAGTTTGGATAATTTTAAATTGATCCATGCCTAAGCCATGTTAATTCCCAGTGCCTACTTAGAAATTAGTTGGTCTTTGTGACATTTAATGAGCTTCACCTTGTGGATAGTCTCAGAATATTTTGCACACATTACATCCTGTATAAAGCACAATGACAGTGAATTCTGCTATCTACTTAGGAAGTTCTTGAGTTGGTGATTTTGTAATGATCATTAGAACCTGGGGTTTTTTTAAGATTTGGCTGACAAGGCTCTGGGCACACTGGTGACCTGAGGAGGTGTTCTCAGGTACCATGGGAATAAACCCTGTCTCAGGGATGTGTTTTTAGCTGAGACTCTCATCTTGGTCCTCTCAGAGTTCCAGTTTCTGCCATCTTGCAGCCATGTGCCTACTCACAGGTCCCAATGAGCCACAACAACCTGCGTGCTAACATCTCACTCTGGGAAGCAAGGGAGATGTCCAATGCCCTGGACTAGGGCTGCATTTAATACAAAGAATTCCATGTGAATCCAAAATAAAACCCAGAAATGACGATAAAAAAAAAATTAACATTTAAGGTTGAGTTTCTCTCATTGATGGCTATAAGTAAACTTAAAATTTCAAGTAGAATTCTAAGCTTCTTTTGTCCTAACTTTTTAACTTTTCATAGTTTAGTTTACTGGATCTAGTAGAGTGTATTATCAAAACCAGAGAAAGAGTAAGACTTTCCTTAGACTTCTCCAGTAACCAAGGAGTTTGCCTTGAATAATGGATCCCTAAGTTATGTCTGTAAATACTTGAATGAATGTTCTGTTCACTGAACTGGGTCAAGTAGGTGTTCATGCAGGAGGCACTGTTCTTAATAGCCAATGGAGACAAATTTAGGATAGCACAAGTAGTTCTTCCCACAAATTTCTTTCTCTTGACTATGAAGGAATTCTGTTAAAATTAACCTCTTTCCAGTCTGTTTTACTTCCTTTGGAACTAATTTCATACAATACTTAGCCATTCCCAGGGTAAAATGGAGGGGCTGTCTTGAATATCTAAGTCTTTCCCTCAATGAATTGTTTATATGGAGTGGAACAGCTACAGGAGAATTCACTGAGGGATAATGAATACAATAAAATGAGCATCAGAATTCAATGCCTCTGGGTGCAGAAGAATCTTGGGATCTTGTCAGAGATTATGGATCAGACACAACTAGAACATGAACATGATAAGTGAAAAGCAATGACAAATCTTTGTATTTGTAATGATGAGGTGGCAGATGACAATCATTACTAAGAAATGAGATCTCTAGATTGTAAGGGATAGCTCTATGAAAACATCAAGTCAGTGCAGCTGCAGTCAATAAAGCAAATGTAATTCTAGGAGTGACTACAAAAGAAATGAAAAACAAAATAAAAAACTTCGCTGACCCTTTTTTGTAAGAATCCATGGTATATGTCCATTTTAATATTGTGTACAACTCTTACTGGTGAAAACTTTATAGTATAACTGAAAACTTTCTAGAGATGTATGACAAAAATGTTTGAAAATATCAAAAGGTAGAAAGAACTATTTAACGCATTGTAGCTTTCCAGCCCATATAAGAGCCAAATGAGTGGGTTATATAAAGATGGCCTGAAGAAACTGCATAGGAGAGGATATTGTAAAAGCTAAAGAACATCCAAAAAGGGGAAAAAGTAGTATATAAACAATAGTTTCACTCAATGTATATCCTTGGTACAGAATAATGTTGATGCTAAAAATAACCCCCAAAACCCAAACAAGTGAAGAACATAAAAACAGATTTTCAACTTGTTCAGAATAGTCCTGATACTGAGCATGACACATCACTGGAAACTGCAGGAGGCTGTGGTACAACCCTGTGTTTTCCTCTTCTTTTTGATATGTCACAGAAGTCCCTGTCAACATCCAGGTTGTGATTTTCATATTTTCTCCAGTTTTTGATGTTATAAACTGAGGCCCAGAGAGAAAAGGTGAATTCTCCAAGGTAACACACTCGATCAACATCAGAGATAGGGAAAAGAAATAACTGTCTCCTGGCTGTCATCCTTGTCCTCATCCTTGAGACACAAAGCAAGCCTTGCCTGTTTAATGGATCTCTAAAACATTGCTATATAAATCCAGTTAAAAAACCCAGGGAATAATGTTGATAATATACTAATATTTTAGCTGGTACAGAGCTGTACTCACACCAAGTCAAAGACTTTTCAGTTTCTCATACTGCCCTGCCAGCAAGGAGACTGTGGGCGCACAAGGAGCCAAGAGGGGCCACAAACAGGACAGCTGACTCTAACTGGCCAAAGGGACACTTCATACAATATACCATATGTCATACTGAATGATAAAATGGGGTGGAATTAACTGGGGTATGGCAGCCTGCTGCTCAGGAGCTGCCTGGACATCAGTTGGTAGCTGCTGGGCAACCACATTGTGAATCATTTGTTTCTTATAGTCTTTTGTCATTATTATTATTTTCCCTTCCTTTTCTGTCCTGTTAAGCTGTCATTATCTCAACCCACCTGTTTTACCTTTCTTCCAATTCTCTCCCCTACCCCACTGCTGGGAGTGAATGAACGGCTATGTTTTGTTTAGCTACCTGCTGGGTTAAACCACAACAATGTAATAATATAGGTCTTAGAAAAAAATGCACTGCAGAGGGGAGAAAGTCTGACAGCAGGCATTATGTCTCATACTGTGTCTTGGAGTGTGCACACAGACACTGCCACATATTTCTCTCTGTTTGATTAGGCTCAGTTGGATGCAGTATTTTTGATCAAGGCACAATAAAAAGACATGCTATTTTATCTCCCTGGGGGAATAAAAGTGTCCCCTTTTCCCCTTTCTTTTTTTTTTTTCTTTGCAGCAGATTCCTAGATGGTTTTACTTCCCTACTGTCTTGAGATATCAAGGGCACATGGGTATTTACCTCAGCATACTTGCTATGAAAAACTAGCCATAATATTTCAAGAAGACTCCTGTGTTTCTTATCTGATGAAATGATAGCTCTAAATGGGAGAAAAGGCATTCTCGTATAAAACAATGTGAAAAGAATAATTACCTATATATAATCAAAACTCTCTTATATGAATGAAAATATTTGCACGACGTTTCATCTAATTTCACTCTAGGGAGCACTGAAAAGGCTGTGTCCATGGTGTCATAAAAGAGGATGCAATTGCCTGGCATTATGAAGGAAACAGAGTCTGCTTTCTCTTGAGATACCACCAAGGATGAAGATATTCCAAAAAAAGAAGAAAGGAATGAAGATATGGCACCATCTCTATAGGAACATCTAGTGAAGTAAAGGAAATAGGCTCCTTGTTCTACTGACATATACTCATATATACCTTCAGATCTTCCTGAACCAGTCATTTTGTTGTCATTTAATCAGTTATGTGAAAATCTGTTCTCACTTTAAGGTAAGGTGAAGCATTACAATACCACTTGTATAATTATGATCATTATACAGTGTGTGGCCATCTGCTTACAACGCAAAGAACTGACCACTTGGTATTATTATGGCAATATTTTCCATGACGTTCAGAGAGCTTGCTTTTTTCTCCCATAACAACACAAGGAAAATCTCATTATCCTCATTGTTGTTACCTTATTTGTTTTGTTTCCTGAGATCATAAACTTTCCAAGCACCTATTCTACTCTCTAAGTGTTTTAAATCAGTGACCTTTATAGCTATTTTAAATTCTGATAGGCTCTTATTTTCACGGAGGTTATTCAATGAACTCAATTCACATTTAACTCAACAGTCCCTCTGCTGGAAAGAATAAAAGTTTCTATTATAGCCCTAGTCTTAGTGATTAGCAAGCAGGACAAGTGATGCCAAGATCCAGATGTTACTGTGGGGTTTATTTGTGTTTTAAAAATAATTTTTATTGTGTCTTGGAATATCCAAAACATTCACAAATATGACTCTATTGCTCCCAGGCAACCAGCAACAGAACGAGGGGATACAATCTCAAATTGTGCTGGGGAAGTTGGGTATTAGGAGGAAGTTCTTCACAGAGAGAATGATTTGCCATTGGAATGGGCTGCCCAGGGAGGTGGTGGAGTTGCTGTCTCTGGAGATGTTCAAGGAAAGACTGGATAAGGCACTTAGTGCCATGGTCTAGTTGACTGGCTAGGGCTGGATGCTAGGTTGGACTGGATGATCTTGGAGGTCTCTTCCAACCTGATTGATTCTATGATGCTTTTCTTCTGCTTCCACATTTTACCAGTCAATACAGAAACATGGGCAAGAGTCAACGTTTCCCACTCACAAGTAGTAATGACAAATAAAAAAAAAAACAAAC
>VWYK01136334.1:0-10338 GCA_013399775.1 Semnornis frantzii | reverse complement strand
GTTGGTTTAGTTATCAGTGCCCTTCTCTACCTGCTTCCTCCTCTTCCTGCCTTTCTGAATGTATGATGCATTTCCCACAACATCATGTTTAAAAGCTTCAATAATCCTGTAATGGTAGCTGATGGAAACCTTTTATATGTTGATTCTTTTTTTCCCTTTATTTCAGAAGGATGGTGAAAGTTTGCATGATGAAATCTTGGTTATAATGGATCTTTTTGTGTGCAGATGTGTTTCAGCTAAGATTTCTACTCTGGAGGAGCATAATTCTAACAGTCAGTGTGATTGCTTCTGGAATAAATGTCATCTTTCCTTCAGTGAGACCACAACTAGGTAGACTGAATTCTTCTGTGAGTGTGGTCATTTTATAAATAAGAGTTTTCACTTGTAAGGTCAGTGATACAAAGACTGACAAAAGTGACAGTTGCAAAGTATGAGTATGACAAATAGAGTTGTGAATATTCATGTAGAGCTTCCTAAGTTTTCTTGGTTCGTGGGTTGGTTTTTGTTTGTTTGTTTCTTTTTTTCTGGCTCAACCAATAACCTAGCCTGGTGTTAAAGGTCTTCCATGAGCAAATATTTCTGCTGACTTTAATGGGAGTTGGACCAAATCTTCAGTGTTTATTAGCTGCATTGTTCCTTCTTATTTAACACTGGCATGCTGATTTAGAATACAAGCGTTGCTACATAAATATAATAAAGTCTTATTACATGATGCTGTACTCAAATCAGGTTTCTTCCTCTTGCTTTTAAAAGAGAAATAATACCAAGTTCAGGGGTAGGATATAAACTTGTAGATATAACCATTAAGATCTAGAATGAGCATACTTCTATACATAATTAACTTAAAAGAATACCACATAAATTCAGACAGAGGGTTTTTTTTTATTTCTTCCATTTTTTAATTTGGCCTATTTTGTTGCTTGGTTGTCCTGGAAAGTTTGACAGGCTGTGCTTCTGTGGAAAATAACATTGGTATATGAATTCCATATAGCATATTCTGTACTACTGGGCTGAGGGTGAAACCAAGCAATGCAAAACCACTAATGAAACATTGAAAGAACTGTTATAAGGTGACTTGCTATATTTCTGATGATCTAAAGGTGATAAGACTCTGCTTTATAACAGTGCTTATTTGAAATCTTTGAAGTACATCTTGGACCCTTTGGAGACCAAAGTGTGCAAATATGCTGTGGTAAGGTACCAACACCAGATCACAAACTGTTTTAGGTATTTATGTTCAAGTAATACTGACTTTTGCCTTTCTGTTTCTTTCAGTATTGTTCAAAAACCTTAAATACTGATGATATCCAATTTCTTAGTCCCTTTAACCTCTGAACCTGCCTTTGCAATTAGGATGACAATGTGTCCTTGTCCAGGATGCTGGTCAAACAACTCATATGATCAAGTTCCCTTAAGTGTGGTTGCTGTTTCCTAGGTATATAGGCAGCCATTAATTCTCGTACTTGCCCAGTTTTGAGTTAGTTTGCAATCCTCCTGCTGTCCAACCATAGGTCTGTGTAATACATTTATCTTTTCAGTACATTTTATGTCCTACTATATCTGACTGCAAGAGTGTCATCACCTTTGCCATTTCAATCTTCAGTGTTGTTACAAAGCACTTAATTTTTAGCTAACCCGATTTCTTCCTCAGCTGGATATTGGTACATTTAAGTGAGGGTTTGCACCCACAACATAAGACATAAGAAAATTTGCTTTGTTTCAATCTTTCTTATCAAAACTTTGTATAGGCTGAAAGCCTGTTGAAGTATGGCCTGAATTAAATCAACGCAGTTAATGCTTAGGCTGGGCTATTTCTCTGCTCTGTTGTGATAGAATATTGCAAGCAAGTCGTGAATTTGGAGTCTGATTTGCAGTGCAGAAAGAGGCTTTAATGAACTACTGGCAAATACATGCAGCATTTGAAGGGAAGGAATACTTTGCTGTCATTCTGCAGAGATACTCTTTGGGAAACAAGAAAGTGGCATTAATGGATTCCAAGAGACATGATCAAACCATATTGTTCTGCTGGCAGAAAGGAGGTGGCAGTAGAAAAGATCAGACGGTGGGTGTAAGCTAAAAGGTATCACATGACATTCAACAGAGTGGAAGACATATGTTGTAAGCTCGTGAAAGCAGAGAGAGGAAAGAGTACTCAGGAATTCATCGTACATCTATGTAAAATATTCCGGCAGCCTATGATGATCCCATTCAAATGCCTCATCTTCAGTACCCAGATTTCTGTTGTAGTTTGTGCTAGTATCCCATCAGAAGCAGGGCTTTTCCTTCTTTGGCACTTTGCAGCGCTTAAGTCGCAACAAGTGTTTTGCTACCTGGCCTCTTCATAGCTGAATTGAAGACTAATCCTGTTTTTGTCTAACGCTTGTTGCTTACGTCTCAGCTCCTCAGAGGTATTTACATGTCTGCCCCACAGCTGGGCTCCGTTCCGTATCTCTTACTTCAAATGCATGTCAATGAGAGGTTTTATACAGTTGTGTTTTGCTTACTGAAATCTGCCTTTAAATTTAAATCCCCCACAGAGGCTTATTCTGTATCAGCAATAATGCAGGAGAGAATAAATGCATCTGTGTGGCAAACCCTGAAATCTGATAGGCAATCCCCTGGAAAAATGTCTTATTAGTGCTTCTGGAATAAAATACTGCCTTTACTGTGACATTGCTGTGAACTTAGAATTGTTAAGGAGAAATCAACTGAGTTCTTAGGACCTGGGAATTTAACTTCTAACTTGTAACAAAAGAAGCAAGGCTGGGCTTTCTGGGAGCCGGTGTCATGACCATCTGTGTGCCATTATTAACAAAATGGCCTGAAATAGGCAGCCTGCAGGAAATAAGGCAGATAGGCAAGTGGCTTTCCTTTCCAGTATCGTGGGGAATCTGGTTTGGAGAAATCAGGCCAATAGTTATGCCTGTGATCATCTGTAGCTGATCTGTAGTCCCTGTGATGCTTTGGTCTTATAATAATATGCTCTGTTGGTATTAAAGTGAAAAGATCTCTCTAGTGAGGTCGAGTCTGACCGATTAGCTGTTATAGGACATTTTACCTTGTCCTGGCTCTGCTTCAGGTCATATTATAATGATGTATTGATAGATAAGAAGATATGAGCTTGTGTGTTATTTGAGTGAAGCCTCTCTGAAAATCCCACAGACAAAGCGAACTTCTCATAAAAAGAGAATCCTAATACACGTTACCTGGCATCTGCTGCGGCTGGCAGGGCACACGTGTGGATACTGACTGCCGCGGCGCCTTCTTCCTCCTGCAAAAGCACTCGCATTGCTGTCACACCACTAACAGAGTTCACGTTGTGGAAATCAGTTTGTTCAGCATGTGCACCTTGAATTCTCCTGAGTGATACAAACTGCAGCTATTATCAGCTCTGGAAAGCTACGAGTTAAAGTTGAAGACATCATTCGAAAAGTGAGATGTGAAGTTAACCTAGGTCAGGGCTCTGGGCTCATGTATCCACCATGCTTGGTGAGATGCTTGGTTTTTACCATTTTCTGATATATTCTTTGTGACACATAGTCACTGATTTGTCACCTGCTGTTTGTAGGATTTGAAGATGGGTAGTGAATCTTAAGAAGATGAAGAAGAAATTTGGAAGATGCACTTCCATCATGCTTTGCATTTCACCAGTTAGTAATGGTTTACCTGAATTTCACTTCCTAATAAGAGGCTGGTGCATGGCTATAGGCCACAGCTCGTTCTGAAATGTGATTGTACTTTTAAAATGGCGATGTTTAAGATGTGGCACTAAGTTACTCTGCTCCTGAAACAGGTTAAGAGGACGACTCTGAAGTGGTGCACAGCTCTTAGCTGACAGACTTGCAGGAAAAATAAGAAGCAGGTTCTGAAAGTGTCTGTTCATTTGGGAGGTATCTGCTTCCTAAAGGCTATACCAGGAGGTGTCCTTTAGTAAAATAGGAACTGCATTGTGCTGTGCCTAGGTGATGGTCAGAAGAAATAAGAGCAGTTGGCCTCCTGAAACAGCAGCTTTGCACAAGAACTCGAAAGGCTGGAAGTGTCTCATCACTTCCAGGGAGTTAGATCATCTTTGTAGGTCAAGTTGGTGACTTTTGCTCCATCTTCTAGAGAAGGTGGATTTTATTGTTTTGCCCCAAAGGATTATGTTGCTTTCCAATTATATGAAAAATCAAGGCTAAGAATTTAAATCTGTGATTCCTTTATCATTAAGGGCATGATACTTTATGGGTTTAGTTAAGTATGAATTTTCAGGGAGATAATAAATCAGGAGTGTCTGTTCTACAGTGGGGTAGAAACCCATGTAAATGACTCTCATTTCACCCTCCATTACTACTAAACACAGGGTAACTTTGAAAGCTTCAACCTCTCCTTGCACTTTTTGTAATCTTACATCAAAGTCTATTTCCAACTGTGCTAAATAATACTTTGTTTTATCCAGATATGAATCAGACTTATTCATTGCCCTTACTCTCTATTCTTTCTTGACCTCTTTCAGTTTTAGTCAGCAGCAAAATTATTGCCTACATGCTGATAGCTCTGTTGTCATTTTCCAATTGAATTTTTATTATTTGTACTAAAGACCACCAAACCCAGTCTTCTGTAATAAATTTCATTTTGAAACCTTGGAGTATTTCCACAGGCTCTTTGAAGATCTTTTGTAATACTTGCAGGCTTACTTCATCCAAAACCAAAACTAAGGACTAGGATTTGGGGTCTACTGCTGCATGGATACACAAGTGCATTTACACAAACCTTTGCCAGCACTGTTACAACTCTTCCATGAGCACAGAGACCCAGATATTACGCAGGGTCTTTCAGATTCACAAAATAAGTGCTCAGATACCACTATTGATCTGAATGTGTCCAATGGACCTTTGCAGAATCCAGTTAAGATGTTGGCTGATGTCTTGGAAACTTTTGTCACTATAATTGAATGCAAACCTTCCTAGACACTCCTTTTACTCTCCACTGTCCACTTCTGTAGCTGAAATTAATTCTGTTCTCTCGCTCAGATATACTGCAAATCTTCTGAATTTTTTGAGCTTTCTAATTTCAGATCATTGATAAATTGGATTTTTGATACCAGAGCACTTTCTTGGTGTGCAGTAGAGACTTTTTCTAATTTCTCCATCTTGAATGCTGCTTGGCATTGCTGCTGTTGGTTTCTAAGAAGCAGCCATGGATTAAAAGTTCAGAGAAACTGATTCCTAGCTCTGTACATGGGAGTTGAAGACACATTGTCATGGCAGTGTATGCTATAGGCTGCTAAATATTTAGAGGTAGGTTGGGTATTTTCCCACTTACCAGTGGAAAACCATACATAGTGATCCTGTAGTACAAAACTCTGGGAGTGCTCTGGGCTTGTCTTGCCTTGAGCGGGCTGGTACTCATTTTCCTGTGTCCAGCAGCCTCATGCTCTTGGCCTCCTTGGGGTTGGTGTATCACAGGCCTGAGGGGTTGGTAAGCGGCAGCCAGAAATGTGGTGTTGGCTGAAGTTGGAGGAGGTATGTGAGCACCTGCCTAGCTGTAGCTCAGATCTAGTGAAGAGGAGAGAGAGTGTAATAAGGAAAGTTGTGAAAACAATCCCCAGGCAGCCCAGACAGAGCAGGAAGATGTGTTCTCCACCCGTCCTGCTTTAAGCAATCCAAAATGGGAAGTCAATATGCTGTTCCTTTTTATCCATAATAATAATTTTTAATTAACTTTTGTTATTTAGAAACCTCTTTTATTACTTTGGCATTCTGCTATTAACTGACTTAAAGCAAATTCTACTAAAACTCTACACAGTTGCCTTGTTTGACTAATGCCAGGTTGCTCACAATGTCCACTCTGCACATATCCGCTCTAATTGCATCACAACCAGCAGCTTACTTGGGTTATTCCACCTGATTACCTACCTTCTTGTTTCTAATAAAGACTTGATTCTTCTATTTTCCTTTTTATTTTCTTTTTTTTTTTTTTCCTCTTTTGTGTAACAAGTTCTACAGTTTAATTTTCTTTCAAGTAGCTTTTTGTTTTGAAAGTTAGTAGTTACCAGAGGAGCAACAGTTGTATGCTGTTTCTTCAGGACATATTGTGAAATATGTTTACAAATGCTGAATGCTTCATTGTTAATTAAAACTTTTTATGGTTATATTTTAAAATGCATTTTATGTATTTTTTTTTTCTTTACATATATCATCATGCAACTGTAGATTTGAGAGAAGAATGTTAGCATTGCTGTTAAACTAAATCTTTCTGAACCCCAAACGAATTCTTGAAGGATTTAAAGATTTGGATTATCAGCATACAAAAGGATGAAAGACAGGGTGACAAATACTAAGGATAATAACAAAGAACTGCCATTTTAGCTTTCTAATTTAAGTCTGGGTTTAAGTACTTGGTACATCCTACTGTGCAAAAGATACTGCTAGTGCATTACAATAAGTGTATTTAAAGAAAGGCCCACAAACTATTCTCTTCTTGTGTATCAAACATTTTAAAGTGTCTGCATTTTTAAGTATAGGCATAAGAATTTTCAGTGAGCTACTGTGACAGGAAATTACTAAACAAAACTCAGCCTTGAAATGTGATTTTTTTCATTGTATGGGTGGGTTGTTCAAACGAAAGCCTGATTCCTTTGCAGGACCATTCTTCTAGCTTGAGCAGAAAGTCCAGATAGGCTGCTAATCATCATGACATCCCAGTTGCCCTTCCAACATGTGCATGGGCGGAGGAGCTCTACAAAGCACACAGCAGTGAAGGGAGTGCTTATTGGAAAGCACTTAACTCCTAAATGTGCTGGTGTTAGTGATCCATAGAAGTGTAGTACAACCATTGCACTCAAGAAACTAAATGTTGGGCTGCTTCCAGGAAGTCCTGTCCTGCAAAATATCTGTGAAGCCACTTCATGCATGCACAACCGAGAGGTGTTGTGTGTCCATACCTACTTTGGTGAACAACACTTAACTGTCTCAAGAAAAGCACAAGATGGGGAGTGACATTCATTAGCACCAATTGCTTACAGACTGAAAGAATGTCCAGAATCCACTTCTATGAATAGTCACTGCATGACAAACCCTCTCTGCTGCTTCATTTCTGGCCACTCAAATCGTGTTACAGAGTAGGTCCTGGCTACCACTTTCCATTCTTGATCTTTGTTTCTATTTATAAATACAAGCTTTATTTGGGAGTCTGGTGCCATGTGCAGACATGTTGGAAGTTGCCAAGCCACTGATATTTTTGTTTGCTTGTTTTTTATTTGAGAAGTGAAATCTAGCTTTACTCATAAGCACTCTCCAGTGATGCTTTTATTTTAGCTGAAAGTTTATGAATCCCTTCACTATATTTCAGAGGATAACAGCAGTACAATCCATGTTGTGTATCCCTGTTCCCTACATTGTCTTAGTATATTCACTCTGGAGATTGAATTTAAACAAACTACTGTATGAGAGCTCAAGTCAGTGCTGTGAGGGCATTGTGTAGTAATTTCAGTGTTACAGAACTCTGCTGTGAGGCCTGAAGATGAGAAGGGCAGAGATCTATCTTTGTGGCAGAATACAATCCTGAATGGGGCTTTTTGCAGTAAAAAAAACCTTTCATGTGTGAGTGAATTACACAAATCACTCTGTGAAGCCTAGATTTGTATGTTGATCTAAAAACAAATTAGCAGAAAAGACAAATATATTCTGATTACCTGTGTGCACTTCAATATATGCCCTATATTCCTTTTATTTCAGAAGCTTTGGGGTGACTGTGCTCTACTCTGAAATGAGTAGCAGACCTCCTGGTGTTTATATTACTGTTTATATTTTCTTTCTATTTTCAATTTGGACAGTGCATGACAGTCCTCCATTGTTTCCATTGCTTTCTCTGGCTAAAGATAACAATAACAAAAATGTTATCAGCATCTAACAAAGACATGAATGAGATTTAGTACTTCTCCCATATGCATACATGCAGGCTGGATAAATGAGTTGACCTCATAAAGTTCAACAAGAAATGTGAAGTTTTGTACCCAGGGAGGAGCAATCCACACATCAGTGTATTCTGGGGGCCACAGAGATGCAAAGCAGCTTGACAGAAAAGGAACCGAGGGTCCTGGCAGACACAAAGTTGAACATCAGTCAGCTACATGCTCTTGCTGCAAAGAAGGTGAATGATGGATGACCTGGGCTGCATTATGCAAATCATTGCCAGCAGGTCAAGAGAGGTGGTTCCTATTTTCTCCTCAGCACTGAGGAGCACCTGGGGCAATGTGTCCAGCTCTAAGCTCCACAGCACAAGAGAGATGGACACATTGGAGAGTTCCACGAAAAGCCACATGGATGATGAAGGGACCGCAGCACCTCACATATAAGAAAGGTCCAATAGGAGCTGGGACTGTAGAGCCTAAAGAAGAGAAGACTTAGGGAGGGTCTTACTGATACCTAAAGGGAGGATGTAAAGAAAATGGAGCCAGACTCCTGTCAGTGGTGTCTAGTGACAGGATCAGAGGCAATGAGCACAAAACAAAATGTGGTAGGCTCCATCTCAACATCAACAAAGGAGGTACTTTTTTTTTTAAAACCAGCATTTGAGCAGGCTTCCCAAGAGAGCTTGCAGTCTTCATCTTTGGATACTTAAAAGCTCTCTGGACATAACCTTAGACAGCCTGCTCCAGGTGACTAGGTAACTCTGCCTGAGCAGGGTGGTTGGACCAGATGAGCTCTAGAGGTCCCTGGCAGCCTAAGCACTGGGTGATACTGAAACTGTTGAACAAGTGATAGGCAGAGGTTTCCACTGTTACAGTTTCTGGGAATGGGCAACGCCATTGGTAAATGTTCAAATCCAGCACTATTTAGCATTCTAATTGAATGTTGATGGTAAGTTTATGGCAGCATTATTAGTGCTCTGCATGTTTGCCTTTCTGACCTCATAGTTTAGCTTTTAAACAAATGCTATGTGCTGCAAATACATGACTTTCTTTGCTATTTTTGGCAGTGTCTGAACCTCCAGATAATAGCAATGATTCCAGTTCCCTCAGGGGGAGTTATGCATGTGTTATTAAGCCTAAGCAATAATAAATGCTCTTAATGCATGTAACTAAGCTGGAAAAGCTGAAGAAAATTACTGCAAGATATTCTCGCCTTCAGCTGACAAGGCTGCAACTGCTTTATATATCAAAAGTCAGATTTAGTTTAACTAAATCAATACTGTTAGCTGCAACACTGTGGGTTCTCCACAGAATGCAAGGCCTATATTTGGACATCTAGTATGTAATGCAAGCTGCTGTGATTATACTACCATCAGGAGTTCAACCAGCAGAAGTAGTTAGTATGACTCTAACATGTTTCAGCAACACCTTCTTAGACCATGCTTGTTATGTTTCCAGTCACCTCAAATTCCAGAGTGGGCTGTCTGACAGTTTCACTTGAAGCAACTCAAAGTTACCAAGAGGAGTGTAGAAATTGCAAAAGAGACAATTTATAGACAAATTCCAGAAGAGATTTAGGAGCCAAACTCTAAAGATGAACTTGAATCCATTAGGAAATCCCTGTTACTTCTCATCCTAGTTATCCTCTATTTGTCAAGCCTTCTTTAATTTAGGTGTATTACATAGAATCATAGCATGGTCTGGGCCAGAAGGGTATTTCTTGGATGGAAAGATCTACAGGGGATAATATTGTAGTACTTTAAAGGCTTATCTACTCTGCAGCCAGTCTGAAGAAAACATGTAAATCACTTAAAACTTTGCATGGGGCAGAGCACAGCAGGTGTCAAGTTGACTGCAAGTTGCTTCAGGTCTACTAAAACTGCAAGGGAAACTCACAAGTCCCCATTAAATGCTATTTTTGATTCAACTTATTCAGCCTTAGGATACATCCAATCAAGGAAAGATTTTATAACCCTGAGAAAAATTTTATCACTTAGACATTTATTCGCTGGTTTTAGCATAAATTTTGGAGTTAAACAGTCCATAATTAGAGCTTCACATTATGTATCATTAAATATTTTATATTAAACTTATAGTTTATATACCTGCATAAAAACAACAAATGAAAACAGCCTTGCTCTGTCTAAGTGCTTATCTACCAAGCCAGCATCTGTGGTGGCAGAAGGGAAGGTTTTTTGCAACTTCATCCACTAAATAGAACTTTTTACACTATCACTTGATGATAGGACTAAAAAAGGGTAAACAGTACAACTTTTACCATTGGTGTGCATTGTCCTGGCAGAGCAGGGTGTGAGGAAGCGGAGAAGAAAAATCCACATGCAGCCCAGACTGAGCAGGAAGAGACATTCCCATTGGCTTTGCTTAAAGAGAGCTGGAACTACCAAACCTTTAACTATAGGGGATGTGGTAAGTGCAGCACTGGA
>VWYK01136302.1:0-18825 GCA_013399775.1 Semnornis frantzii | reverse complement strand
AGTATACCACATTGTCAGCTCTTCCTTGCATTGGCACAGGGCAGGGTCAGGAGAATGTTCTCCTGGATGGGAGGTAGGTATGAGAGGGAAGGCAGGAATGGACTCATTTGATAGCTTTAGATTTTGACTCATTCTGTTCCTGAAGTTCTCTGAAGAAGGACCACCAAAGGTCTCACACCACAGCAGGGGCCTTGGCAGGAGGCAAATAAGTAACAAGAACACCCACTGTGTCAAGGAACCACAGCGGCTTTGTATCAAAGCTAATGAGCAGACCGCAACAGTCACTTGCGGGTATTAACTGCTGCTCTGCTCATGAGGCACTCTCATGAGCACAGCAAGCAAATGACAGAGTAAAAGGAAGAAGGATGTCGTTTACTGGCCTATTCTTCAGCAAATTAGTGCAAGAAGCAAGTATTCTGATGCCGTATATAAACTATTTTTTTTACCTGTTGAAAGCAGCTTTTCTTTAAAGTGATAAACATCTTGCTAACAAATTACAGCAGAAGCTGAGCTTCTATCACCTGCAGTCAATCTTCAAACCCTTGGCTGCAGACAGCCTTAGAGCAACACCAGGTCTCCACAAACTCTGCATCATGCAATTATGCATCTTATCTTTCCCTACAAAGGGCCCAACTATTCTTACCTATATAGCACGGGCATATTCTTCTGCTCAGTTCAGTTCGAAAATCAGAAGACACAGCAAAGCAAATACCATACGGGAGTTTGTGTTCATTTTTCGTGTAAAAGATATTTTTCCATCTATGTCCACAAGCCTATGGAAAAAAACAAATACAATGCTTGACACAGAAGCACATGAAAAGTGAAGGCAGGCTGAGAAAGAGACAAGCAGCTCCAGCAGTTAATACATACAACGATGGATCCATTTTCTTTTGGCTGCCTCGATAAGCTGACACCCAGCCACTGGTTATCACGCTCTTCCAGACAAGTCTTCCCACAGCGCTCTCCACTGGGGTTGCCTAGGACACAAAGACCAATGCTCTGAGCAGGAGGACAAGCTGAGGGGCTGTAGAGAGGCTAAAAGTGATACCCAAGAACTCTACAGGGAGTCTGCAGTAATTAAGGTGGATCTGAGCTCTGTGTTACATAGGCCATAAAAACCTTTCATATTCTTACTGAACGAAGGGACAATTGCACATAGCCAAATGAAGCATACTGTGATAGGTCGGCAGTGAGGACTGGCTTCTCTACTGTTATTGAAAATAAGAGAAAATCACTTTACACTCAATCTGATGGAAGAGTTGGCTTTGCAAGTGCTCTTCAACCTAAAAGCTCCTAAGAAACACAAGTACCACCCATGAGCCCTAAGTTCTAGCCTAACGCAAGCAGCTCTCCAACTACATATCTACTGGTGGCATTCCCAAAAATGATGTCTACTACAAATGGCTATCAAACAAAGAGATCTAGGGATCTCAGATAACAACATATGCATGTCCTGTGTATTCCTTTCACTGTGATGATTATTTAGTAGTAGCTGCTTTTGTTCTTGAGAGTCAATTTTTTAAACCTTACATAATGAAATTTCTTTCAGCCTCCCCTGAAGGGTACAGTTAGCAAATATTTGCTTCCTTCTAGAAAGCAGTAATGGTGTCCATGATAAGAAACTACGTATTTTAAAGTATTTTATGTCATAAACCCCAAGCTTTTATTTTTTATTTTGTGTTTATTATGAGCAAGTATTAACAAGATTATTGAATAAGTATTTTCTATGCATTATCATGACATGGTTTATGGAAAAACTTCTTATAAAACAAGAAAATACATCAGGCAATTTGAACAAATTCTTCTGCAGAACTGTTAACTCTTGCCCAGATTCAATGCAGTTACTGGTGAACCCAAAACTTCTCGGGTTGATACAGTTTAGTTACCCGGAAGATGGAGACAATGCAGACCACAGCTCAGTGGGGCAGATAGGAACAGAGACTGACAGGGAAATAATAAAGTAATAATAAAGTAATCCCCCTCCCCAAACTCACAACAGAGATTAAATTTATTACTATCCTATTTACCAGCAAGTTTAAATAATTATACTCCTAATTTAGTGGACTTATTGAATTCCTTTTACAAGACATAAAACTGCACAATATTGATTGCATATGGAAACAGAATAAAAAGTTACATCTTGTCTGTTCAGTACCCAAGAGAGACACAAATAAATGTGCACTTTGCTACACATATTGTCATGACCAACACTGACTTAAATGATTGTATATTTAGAGTCTTGTAGACATTTGGAAAGAAAATACCAGATTAACAGAATCAAAAATAACACTATCACATGGCAGAAAATGTGAGGAGAAGCATTGAATTAAGCTCAGCAACCATCCTTATTTTAGAGCTCATGCTCTTTGGTTTTGTGAGACATCTAACAACTGACATTTGTCTGAAGAAACTGCTGGAGCTTTGATTTCTTCTACTTCCATACTACTACTACTACCACGTCTCCACTTCTTTTTCCAAATATCACAATTTCACTCTGCTCCAATGGAGAGACCAGAGTAATGCAGCCCAGAACCTCTCATGATACTGCAGGGAGGATGATGCACCCTGCATACTGGAATTGTACTCTACCTTATTCCAAAAATAGCACCCATCACATTGCCAAGAGGTATATGAACCTTCATCATTTCTTTTTATCATTTCCTCCTCCATGTGCCTTTCCTAAGACATCAAGGAAATAGTATGCAAAATCCAAGGAACCGACCTTAGCACTCAGAGTAATATCACATTCATCTGTCTTTGGACCAAAAGATTTTGAGTTACTGTAACTTAGCAATTCCCGCAGATTAGGTAATGAATGGTAACTAACACATGGGCTCTTCCTTCAAGACAAGCATGAAGTAAAATGCGTTACTTTAGAAATCTACTAAAAATAAGATATTTCTGTAGATTGTCAGTTACTGAGGTTTAAGCTATAAGCTTCTGAATTCTCCTATTTGTCTAATGTCAGGGATATGAACTTCCATGTAGTGAATAGAAACCATTTTCAGACACAAGTATTGGATGTACTTCTGGAATATGATTTAGAGTTATGGCATGTAGCAGTCCTCATTTCCTCAAGGAGACATTTCCATGGTTTGCATGAATTATAGAGCATCTTAATCTGTTTCGACCCCCCTCAGCAAATAAAATTCCATTACACTCTCAAGTGTAAGACTTAATCCTTCTTTAAATCACAAAAGCTTCTCCTGGTAACTTCCTTCCAGCAATGCTTTCCATCCTCCTATGACAGTGATTTACCTGGGACTTGCTTTATAGCATATGTGGATTTGTCAGAAATGGAAGAAGTGGAGAAGAACCAGTATCAGAAATGTAGATCTCAAAAGGCTTTCTGAGAATTTCTACCAGTAAGTCAGACAAGACCAGATAATGATGATGTGAAAGATAAGAGGAAGTTTCGCTTGTCTCAGCATTTCATTCCTGTTGCCTCTTTCGGAAGTCTGTAACAAGGACAAATATCACCATTCCTTCATGTTTGTTAGATTGCACTCCCCTTTTCCTTGACTGCATCATGCATTCTTGATCCAGGTTCACTTTGGCCCTCTGCTAACCTGCTGTCTTGTATCTCCTCTCTTTCTCTGGCTGGCAAGTATGAAATTATCTTGAAAATTATAGGCTTTTGTGGGTAAGAGAAATGTGAGCTTGACACCTCAGTTACCATGATGAGCCCCTGCACAGGGTATGACATTATAAAAACTTTATCACACAAGAAAAAATACTATATTCTGCAAAAGCAACAAAGCAGCACTGCATAAGCTCAAGAGGACATGGTAGCCTAGCTGCCTCAGGGAAAAGGAGTATGCACTGCCATAAAGTCACCAAGAAATAAGTAATTGTCCAGTCTCTGTACATTACACAGCTGGAAAATACACTTCTGCTATAATCCCTGCTGCAAGCAGCCTCAGGAACAGCACAGTCACAAAAAGGTCACAACTTATAAAACCACTTCTATATTTGGCCTCAAGAACTCTAATACAGATGTTTGCAATGTCATCAGAGAAATCAGTTTTGTATAACTTGGTCCAGTGCTTTTCACATCCAGTAGCCTCCCATGATCATTTTTATCCCCCTAGAACTCCTCTAATTTCTTTCTAGTTTATTTAAACAATGAAGTCTGCCGCAAAGATAACAAGCCTTTTGCTACCCTGCATCTAGATGTCAGGATTTCATCAGACTCTTTTGCTCCATTCACTGAGGGCAACCTTTAATCTTTTCACAAATTTGATAAGCCTTAGTCCTTTTACATCCCTCAAACTGCCTCTGCCCAAAACACATAGGTTGAGTGGCAGCTGTTTCCACCGCTCTGTAACAGACTTAGGTCCAAAAGGTCCTGTCTTAGAATAGTGTGGAGGAGACCACTGGCAGCACGTGAGCAATGCAAGTGAGATCAAAAAGCCTGACTACCAAAGGCAAAACTTACTGGAGTCAAAACTGAATGAACAGGTCAGCTTTTTGGGGAAACCATTACCTTCACTTTCCCATTATAATGGTTCAGCTGGGGGAGCTAGAGGGCAATTTGTTCATAGGTTAATTGTAGCAGGGACTTAAGGGTGGAAGGATGAAAGCCTGGGCAGAGCTTCCCGGCCTCACGCTAAACAACATGCACTGACTTTACTGTGAACATTTGAGTTAAAACTTTAATTTTTTTAAACTGGATAGCAATTTTTTCTAAATTGTTTCCTGAATCTTTTAGTCAGTGAATCACTCTGTTTCAAATCTGAGAGCCATTCTGTGGAAGAATTTCTGTAATATTTTGCAAGTCTGGAATGTAGTAAGCCAAAACATCTAACGAACTTTGTGCAAGATCCTCTGAAATATCTGTGACTATTCTAAACTGACATGGACAAGGTTCTGAAATCCAGAAGACAAGAAAACTGGTAGAAGATGGACGCTTAGTGCTCCAAATAATATTTTTAAACCACTGTATTTATATTTGTGCCTAGAGCTTGATTACAACTCATTGGTTAAAACTACTCCAAATACAAATAAATAAGCAGTCTAGGATATTTGATATCACTGATGAAATGTTAGAACTAGAAAATAAACTCTCAAAATATCACTTCTCTATTCAGCAATCCTAGAAAGATTTAAAAGTGCCCGCTAAGAAGACAAAGATTTGCTAATGTGTCTCATGGTAGTATATGTCATGGCTCCTCGTAAACCACAGCAGGTCCCTGCAACACCTGGATGAGTCATTTCCAGATGCTAGGATGACTGAAGTACATCATTATTTCCAGCGACTCTTTCTTCACCAAGAAAGCAGATACAAATGTCTGGTATAAAAATAAAATGGTGGTTTTGAATAATGGGAGGCTTCCTAACTGAGCATGAATCCTTCATTAATTAGTTACACTGGTTACAAGACAACTTTAGTGAAAAATAGCAATGAAGTATTTCAACTTGTATCCATGTATTACAGAGGCCAAACACGTGGAAAACCCAGCTTCTATTGCCTATTGTCACCTCTACATTTCTATGATTCATAATTAGAAACTTATTACCTCAAACACACCTTTACTGAAAGAAATGCAAATTTAAGTATTTAAGAGAAAGACGAAATGAGCTACTTCTCAACTTGCCTGTCTCACCAATGTATTACATTCCTGCACAATTTTCAAAAGAAATGACCCTATCCTAAAAGACCAGAACCTAAACTTGTCACTAGGAGGAATCCAAGCAGAAGAATGAGGATGTATTTGATTGAACATACAGTGTGGATAAAACCATTATGTCCAAGAGTTGCTGACAGCCTGAATGAGTAAAACAAGAGATAATTAAGTTCAGCTTTGCAACTGCAAATTCTCTTGTGTATTCTGATGACCACTTGGCATGATAGCGGAGGCTTAACAAAACTCAGATGCTACCCTACTTCATTTATATCCCAAGAACTACAGCCGCGTTTGGCTTCTTCACTGACCTCATTGACCTATTTTATACAATAGAACACTTTTCAGTATCTATTCAAGTTCAGAAATACTGCAGATGTACTTTAGTGATGTAAAGATGTCAACTACCACTAAGGGAAACAAGCATTTAAAAAAGTAGCTCTTGTGCAACCCGGAACAGAAGCTGTGCTAAATGTAACCTTTGGAACTATGTAAACATTTTCATTCACCTGTTGCATCATTTTCTTTAGAATCCCTTAACCTACTGAGGAAAAGCCCATCAAGTTACTTTCAGAGTTTTTGTTTATCCACTGGCTAAATGAGTAAGTTGAGCAGTGCTGCAGATGCACATAGTTCTAAAGAACCTAAACCTTTCTACCCTGCCCCTCCTTTCCTTCCCCCACATAGTGAAGGACTATTTTTACCTCCAATCCAGGAGGAGTTTATTGTCTCTTCACACATGCTACTCCACCACTTTAGTTGGCTAGTTAGTTAAATCTAAAATTGGAATTAATTTAATAAACAAACAAACAAACAACTAATTGTGCTGACATAAGTTTTATTGCTGTTCCTGCCATGGGAAACTGCTCGTTTTTTCCTTATGTGCCTACAAGTAAAGCACCACTTAGGTTTTTGTAGCTTAGTTATAAAAAACTTCTTATTTCCATTTGTAGGAAATAAATGGATAGAACTCATTAGTTCTGTCTGATATGTATAGACGTGTAAAGTTTTTTTAAAGCATTTCTTACAGAATGTTGCTTTCTACCCTGAAAGCCCATTAGGTCGTGGAGCACTATCACTTTTGTTGGTTTCAAATATTTTTAAAACCCTTTCCCGCGCTTCTTATCCTCACTGGGCGGTAAGTTTACAGTTCGAACGGATTGGATGATAGCCACAGCAGCACAGAAAGTTCAGAGAAGCTCTCTATGCAAACCATAGGGACATAATAAATAGCATAGGAACAGAATGAATGGTACTGTATGCAAGGAGGACAAGAACAGAGCCCAAAGGTATTCATTCATGCATGTTCACAGTAACCCATTGAAAACTGTTCTCCTAACAAGTATCAAGCACTCTGAGGTTGGGTAAGTGCATCCAGTTACATCTCACAAACACAGACACTGGGGAGCTAGGGAGAAGTTAGACTGAAGTGCAGAAGCAGGAAAAATTGATTCAGTCAACAACTTTGTTCCTCTGAAACTCAAATTTTCAGCAAATCTGCAGACAGGGAGAACCCATCTGCACGACCACTAGCTCAGAGTTACTTCAGAGTGGACTCTACAAAGGAAAGGCTTTATTTAGGCACAAACTCCAACCCGCCCATCTCTGAGCTAGTGACATAACTCCTTGCTTTTAAAGTTGAGCTAGGTTTCTGCTAAAGAAGTACGACAGCAAGGCTGGAACTCTCACGAGGTTTTAAAGTGGGAAAGAAAACTATGGGAAAGGGAGCTGTCGCACGCGACTTATCTAAATTAAGTTTTGGTCCTACGGAAACAAAAGTTGCCTCGTTTGCTACTCTTTGTCAGTAGAGCTGATCTCGCTCTTCGGCGAGAGGTAAATGCAAGCACAACCTGGAAAGGACTCGAGAGAAAGCGCCAACAGCCCGTTGCCTCGTGAAGACAGGAGCACGGCGGAGCGCACGGCTGACGAGCACGGAACGCCCTGTCCCGCCGCTGCCGAGGACACCCCTGCCATCTGCCGCGCCGCCTGGGCCCCGCAATCGCCCACTCCCGCCCCACCGCGGCCCAGTGCCGGAGTTCCCGCGCCTCGCCGCCGACTCACCCAGCTGGAGCTGGTCGCACCGGCCGCTGGGGTTGTTCCCGATCCGACACCGGAAAATTGCCCCAGGGGTGGCCACTGAGATGTTGGCGGGCCAGTTGGCCCGAGGGGCACCCACCACAAGCCTGTGGGGAAGAGATGGCATCATGAAGAAGGGCCGCCGGAGCCGGGAGAAGGCGCGACAAGCAGAAAGGGCCCAGCCGAGAACTCACCATCTTTCTTCGCCGTGACGGTGCAGGAGAACCGAGTACCCGAAAAAGGTCTCGTTGCTCCCCTGGAAAAGCAGCGGGTGCTGGGTGTCCAGGTTGTAGGGCCGCGCCGTCGGCAGCCACTGCCAGACCAAGAGCAGCGGGGTGGCCCAGCCCGCAACCCCCTTAGCCCTCACACAGCTCCGCATGGTTTCGGTCGGCCGGCCGGAGGGAGACAGGGGTCCGGCGCCGGCTTCCCTTCTCGCTCCGCTCTGGCACTAGGCGAGAAGATAGCGGCTGCTTCCCCCCCCCTGCCTGTCCCGGGACGGCGGTAGCCCGCACTTTGCGCTGTGCTACCGGCGAGTCGCGCCCCCGCCGCCGCCGCAACCTGGGGTGGGGGTGTCCCCTCCGGATGGGGGAGTCGCTCAACCGCACCGCCTCCTCCCGCGCAGCGGCAGCCCTGCTCCTTTCCCAGGTCGGGTTTCTCCCCGCCCAGTCCGCCCTCACGGAGTTGCTGCGGAAGGGCCACGGCCCGCAGGCACTGGGACGGCACGGCGTTTGGGATCCCCATATTCCCGGGCAGGGCACGGTCCTGTAGCGATCCCTACCAGCGGCGAGACGGCACCGTCACATCGCCTCCGCCCCAGCACACCTGCCCGGAGGGCGGCGCGGGAGAGCTGCCTATGTGCCCGGACGGTGTGTGGCGTGGAGTGGGTGGCGAGAGTTCTGGTGGCAGAAGGAGCTAGCAGGCTCTTCCTAAAAACTTTCCTTCCCACCCCACCAGCCCTTGAAGCGCCTGGGGTCAGTTAGTTGAGTTTTCTCCTCCTGCAGCACGTGTCTCCTGAGCACCAGCCAGGGATCTCCAACCAAGTGTGTGCCCGTCTTCTGGAAGGGAAACTGTGCTTGTGTTATCCTTTCAGATTTATGAGGGGAAAAAAAAAAATCCAGTACCCCTGTGCTGTAAACCTTCCCACACCGCCCCTGTGCCGAGCGGGTCCTTCTTGTCCTTCCCTCCCACCCAGTGGGAGTGTATGAGTCCTGAAACCAGTGCCCTAGCAGCAGCGGGCAATCCTGAGCTCTGCCTACCCAGGCTGTGAAAGACTGCTCACAGACGATTGACTTCCTCCTGTGTGGGATGAAGTCGGAACAACCCCGCATTGCTTTTACGTTATTCTTAAATTTGTTTGTTTGGAGGTTTGTTTGCTTGCATTTCAGAGTAACCTCTTCACTTTCCCGTTTAGTACTGCAGTTGCTGGCAAACTTACCAGCTATTACTCCAGATACCGTGGGAACGAAGAAAAACCTGAGCACTATATCAGGTATTTAGCAGGACTTGGGAAGGCTCTCTTGATCTTAGAGAGTGTGGTTTTAAGTCAGTCACTGATTCCTGATTTAGCTTATACTGAAATCAAAGCTGTTTACTTCTTCCTGCAAACCTTGTCTTGCTTAAATAACTTGAATATTATGGCTATCCTGCTGCTAAAACAATCCATGTATATGGATCACATACATATAATGGTATTTTGAGACAGAGGAAAAATAACATAAGCATGTTTTCAAAATGAAAAGTTTAGTTACAAAGATTGTTTACCATATCTGGAAAAAAAAACCAACAGTATAATTTCAACTATTAAATGTTACATGCATTAAAAGTAAGTGTGAGATGGTAGAGTCCCCTCTCCCGGAAATTCAGGAAAATGGCATTTTAAACATTTTAACCTTCTTGGAATAAAATTCTCTTTCATTTGCATTCAGTTGGAAATGTGGAAAGTTTAATATTTCTGCCAAATGCTGAGCAACTACCAGAGCAGGACACTGAGGCAGTGCTAGAGCAGCTTGTCATCCTAAGATATGCAGATGTGTAGCTCCTACAATGAGATCAGCACATTGCAAGATCTGGTACTTTGTCAGTCAGCAATGTGTATTTTTTTTAAGTTTTCGGCTCTAGAACCATCAGAGGGCTTCCCTGGATCACACTGATGTGGAGCCAGGACTGTTTTGTGTAAAGGAGTTAAGCAGCTCTTCATCTGCTATTCATCTTCCCTCCAACTACTGACATCAAAGGAATTGCTACAATCAACAGCAGCTGTGAATCTGCATTTCTGCCAGTCAAGATGTTTTCACTGTCATTCTGAAAGCATCAAAACCCAAGTATGATTCAAAACTGAAATGCTGAATTGTGTTTTAGTTGGTGGAAAATTTTAACATTGTTTCATCACTACCCTGACCACTTAACCAGTTGTGGGGGGATGGGACAGGACGACTTTCAGGCTTTTCTCCAAGAGATGATTACCATTCCTGGGTTTGTTTTATTCACAAAAACGGATAAAAAGCTTTATCCCTCGAATAGCAGGAAAGAGAACAGTTTTTACACTCCTTTTCCATTGCAAGTTTATGTCCTTAACGTCTCTGCTCTTCCTGCTCTCTCTCAAGAGCAAACTTAAGTCTATAATTTTGCTATAGCTGATGCAGTAAACATGTTACCATGTCTGAACAATCTCATTGCAGCTGTATTTCTAACCACTTGAGAGAACCCCACCCTAACCCTTCATTAGATGATTTGTCATTCACACTTGGTGTTATAGCTTATCAGTGAGTGTCACATAAGGAAGGAGTAAATGTGCACAAACCGCTTATGCTATTCAGTGACAAACTTCAGTCTCCAGACAAGCATTGCTGGGAGAATACAGGGAAAGAGAGACGTTGTTGAAAGTTATAGGCACTTTGTAGAACCTCCAGTCTAGTGGTCTGCTGGGCTTCTAAAGACAGCATTGAACAGGTGTCAGGAGTCCTAACTGACAGGAAACTGTGGGCTGTAAAACTGTTGGATTCAGATATTGCCACAAAAAGTGCTTCTTCTGCAGATGAGAAATTATCGTACCTTCCCTGGTAGGAGGAAATGTGTCATCTCCTAGACTGTGCTAGTGTAGATGTAATTATGATCCACCAGACATCAATGAAATCAGCAAAATATCAATCTATTGGAATGTGAGAAATCCCTATTTTGAGAAAAAAAAATTAATTTTTTTTTTAACTTATCAGATGCAGGACCAGGCAGAGGGTAAAATCAGTGCAATAACTGACAAAATGGTGTAATAGAGAAAGAATTTGAGTCATACTAGGAATTAGAAAAACTTGCAGAAAAAGTGGAACTGACACTGGACGTTAAGTACCTGTATTTATGAAGAAAGTGTGTATTTATATGTACAAAGTCATCCCGAAATAATAAAAATAAATTATTCCTCAAACATCTTTCCATTATGTGGCCTGGACAGCACATCTCCCACAGTCCTCTGTATGTTAATAACACTAGAAGCAAAATACCACAATGACTTGCTCTTCTGCGTAACATTGATTCACTATCCAAGGCAATTTCAGAGGGGCCATTGGTATGGTTTATTTAGTGAGAAAGTATACTGCTCTGCAGTTTGGCAGGCATTTTTAATGCCAAATGTGTCTGCTTCATCTCACAGTCTTCATGTCTGGCTGATCGTTCTTGAATCATACTGCTGCTTTTGGTACACTGATACTGTTCTGTGCATGAGCAGTGAACCAAATCAGAGAAGTGGTTTAGGTTAAAAATAACCCAACAAAACCTCCAAATGTAGATGATATTTGCAGTTCATATGTTTGTGGCTGGACAGATGTATTGTTTGTATTAGTAGCAGCTTTAGGAGCCTTCTCAGGCAACAGCCTTAACGTTCTAGAAGTGGCAAGAGTCTTCAAAGTTAACATATACACATCCTCTGTAAAATGGAAGCAGAAATCCATTCCCTAAAATTGATCTCTTGCTGGAGTGTAGTGATCTTGGTCCAAATACTCTTCTGCCTGTGCCCTGAGGGTTCCAGCTTAAAGAGAGCTATGTTAAACTGGATTTACTGATGCAATGAACAACAACATGCGAGAACAGATGAACAAGGTTAACCATACAGTCCTACAAAGGATCATGTACGATCCTTTGATATTTATTATTTCAAATGCATTTATGGGGTAGCGACTACTGTGGAGATTTTCATGTGTTATTGCATTTTGAATGGATATTAAAGGAAGTTCCTGGGGGAAAAAAACCCCAAAACCAAAAAACCCAAACCAAAACCAACTTGTCTTCCCTATAGCTGTTCGATTTGGGAAAAGCAGTAGTTTGAGTCTTTAATCACTCTGTCAATATTGCTTACCTGTAATATATCCCACTGCTGGTGAGAAGAAAGGAAAGAAAATCCCTGTAGAAAGAATATACTTATCCTTGATGTCTGTCATGGCTTTCTTCTGCGTAATTTACACTGATTCCATGTTGATTCCATAACTTAGAAGGCATTTGTATTAAATTAAGCCCTGTATATTGGCTGACATTGGGTAACTGGTAACTGGGCAAATAAAAGGTAAAGCACATGTTCCTAAAAATCTTCGTGTATATGCCTGCTTTCATGTGTGTTTGTCCTTGGCCTCCTTTGTGTCATGTAAACCTGCCACCGCTTTTGGAAGAGCATCTTCAAATACACTTTCAGTTAGAAATAAAAACAATCAGTGGTTGATTTCCTGCTCCTAACTAGAAAGAGTCGAAAGTTTCATTCTGAAATTGTCTAACCACTTAAATATTGATATTTAAAGCTGAAATTTTCTAAGCCTCTGTAATCCACCAAATCACAGAAAATCTAGGGATTTGCTCAGACCAGAACTAAGTCATGTGTTTCTGTAACTGTCCTGTCGCACTTTAATAATGACAGTGTGCCAAAAAGTTGATTCGTACACTTTCATATGAGAATGTATAGAAGGCAGATATACTGTTACAACTCTAAGATTCTCTCTTCATGAAACTTCACCTTCCCTGTACCTTAAGATATTATGAGTTTGCACAAAGAGAATATTGTCCACTGATAAGTATTATTAAGCACAGATGTTTGAGGCACCAAAAAGCAGCTAGTATTAGCAAATGTCTTTAATTTTATTGTTTTGCTTAGGTTCTCTGAATTTCATTTAGAATCAATTAAATACAAGAATATTTTAATTTAATAAAAAATAATGTCTTCACACTTACATGCTGTCTTTTTAAGAAATACTAATTTTTTCTTCCCTTGAGCACTGGTGTTGGTGAAGACAGGCTTTCCAATATTTAAGTTTATATTGGTGTCATACAGACAGTGACCATGACACCCTGACTATGAGAAGCAAACTACAGGTGATTACAGTTACTGACAGCTTAATAACTTAATAACTGCATTCTTATTTACAGATAGATATAAGACTTGAAATTAATTATGTATGTATGTTAATTGAATATGTTGCTATCTGTTTTCTTTCTTAGAATTTTGAGTTGCAAGATCAGGTACAACCTTAAGTTTTTAGTTTTGAGTAGACCTAAGTAGTACTCGCTAAGTAGTCTGGATCAGCATAGCTGTAGCATTTTTTATTATTTTCACGTTTTAAAAAACAAATATTCTAGATTTGATGCAGCTGTTTTGACATGAAAAGCAAGCATATATGTTCAGAGAACTGAAACATTTTTTTTTAAAGTTTGTTTTATTTTTTTCCATTGGAAAAACTTATTTTAATTAACCGTTTCCTGCAGTTAATTTCCAGTTCAATGTATTCATCTCTCCACAGAAAAAAATCTTGACCATCTCTAGATATCCAAAGTTTCTATTTATTTAATATTTTTTCCTTCCATATATTGAACCTGTCTGCTAAGGAGATCGAGTAAATTGTGAACAGAAAAGAATCCACAAGAATTTTGCCTATATTTATTTCTTAGATGCAACACAGCTTCAAGTTACTAATTGGTCTGTTGCTTGCGCTAGGAAAGACATACCAGAGGACAAATGAAAAGTACAAACTTTGGTTATTTAACCAAAGTCAAACAAAGTAGATGCTAGTTTTGATGACAGGAAGCATCACTTCTGTCTTCAGATATGATTTTATACAGCACTTACCATCACTAGACCAAAATCTCGTGGACATACTATAGTTTCTATTTGTGCCAGCACTGAATTATGAGCATCTGTCAATACAATGAGACTGTTACGCTACACAGGACTGCCTTAACAGTTATTATTTTCCAAATATGTTCATTCAAGGATACTCGAATGATTGAGTATTTTGAGAGGAAAAGGTCAATTCTTTGTCTCTCTTTTCTTTTTGCATATTTCAAAAAATATCTTGTGACCAAAAACACGCATGGCAAAGGATTGGTGAAAAGTTGGACAAGTAACGGTTTAGAATCTGTGGGTCGGATGATGCTGAGGCCTGTAAAATGGGCCTGGAGTACTCATGGCATACACTTATTATACTCTTTCACTAACTTATTCCAAAAATGTACACACTCTACATACATAGGGAATCAGATCTGAAAAAAATGTTATTCTCCTTTGTTGGTTGGTGTTTATTGTATCTGAGCAGGTGCCTCACAGTATAGTCTGTACTGAGAAGAGAGCACCCTGAATACAGTACTCCTCCTATTATCAAAGAATATTGATATTTATCTCTTTGGTACTAAAATACATCCTTTCCAAAACAATCGTATGTTACAACCACACAGTATGCAAGATGCTTTGAAAAAGAAAAGATTAATCTAAAGAGTCTTCTTCTAAAAATGGCGTTATGATTCTAAAGCATCATTGTTTTCCTAAGGAAGGAGTACAGTCTGCCAGTTTTCCATTTAATGAGACAATAATTCCAAAAGTCAAGGAAAGGCCATATGCCTGCCTACCACATGGCTGGGTGCCTTCAACTAGGCACACTAATACTTTTATTCGTGGGGGAGAACCTTGAAGATACATGTATTAAGTATTTTATGTCAAATGCATAGAAGTTCATAAAGGAGTAGAATGAACAATGAAACTGGTAATTCCAATGACACAAAATGATTCAGAGAATCACTTAAGACCTGGAGGACCATATAAGCATATGTTCAGGTGTAGTACATACTTGAATTCTAGTGAACTCAGAATTCAGCTCATACATCATTATCCTGATTATAGACTCAGTGACTGAATTTGTACCAGCTCCTAGCTTTTGTTTTGAAGCTGGTTCCCTAGCTGTGCTTGCTTTCTCTGGCTCCAGCATCAAGAGGCACAAGGGCTAGTCAGGTCCTGGACAGTCCTAAAAACCTTCATGCCTTAAATGAGTGCTTCCTGGAAGATTGTTTTGGCTGTCCATGGCAAGACTGGCAGCAGAGTGTGGGGGAGGAGTCTAGGGGCTGCCCCATGCTGGACACAGCCAGTTCCAGCTGGTTCCAGCTGGCCACAGACATCTCCGCAGCAGGCTCCTTGCAGACTAGGCCGATCAGCAAAGCAGATGGCTAGAAAATACCTAGCAAAGGGCAAAACACAGCACAGGGAGCAAGGTGTGAGGGAAAATAGCAAGAAACAGCCCTGCAAACAACAGGGATAGGGAAAGGAGGAAGGGGAGGAGGTATAGCAGAGCAGAGACTCCAATGGAGAGGAAAACACCACAACAGATACCTAACCTGTGGCTTATGGGGGACCCATGCTGGAGCCAGGGCATATAGCCTGAAGGAACTACAGACTCTGGAAAGCCCACACAGAGACATGTTTCGCTGACAGGAAATGTGTCCATGGAATGCCCGTAGTGGTGCTGGCTCTCCTAACAGGAGCTGTAGTCCATGAAGAGTCGATATACTGTGGCAGATTTTCCCTGACAGTTGTGGCTAATGGAGATCTCATGCTGGAGCATGTTCTCCATACAGGAACTGTACACATACTGGAAGTGGTTCTCCTTACAGGAATTGTGGCCCACAGAGCGCCCACAGTAGCAGAGGTTCTCCTGACAGGAACTGTGGCCATGAAGAGTCCACAACTGTGGCTCATGGAGACCTCCTGCTGCAGCACATTGTCCTGTCAGGAACCATGGCCTTGGAACAGGAACAAGCAGCAGGTTCTTTTGACAAGAACTGAGGCCTGTGGAGAGAAACTACAGCCCACGGAGAAGACTCACACTGGAGCTGGGGAAAAACATGGGAAGGATGAAGAGGCAAAGGTACTATTATGCACTTACAGTAACCCCACATTCCCAACTGGGTGTATTTGGGAGATGCTGAAACTTGGGAATTAAGGGCTGAAGCTGAGACAGAGGTAAAAAGTTCTGGTGGTGGTGAAGGTGGCATTTTAATGTCATTGTTTTTCACTCTTCAAATCTAGTTTAACTGTCATGAAATTATTTTTCCCCAGCCATGCATTAATTCACCTTTTCCAGACTTTAAAGTGATGTGGAATTTTTCATATTACTTGTAAGCTCTTGGTTACACAAATATCTCCCTGGGGCTTACAGCTTTTATAGCATTATACCTTGTGATCTTGCCTCTGATTATGTCTTGTGATAACCCTTGCCTGCTGCGTCTCCCACATGAGAATCTTTCCTGGGCTGTATTGAGGGTTGAAAAGTTCTAAAAAGGTTGAGGATCTTGCCCTAAATGTGTGAATTTGTAATAGTTTTAGGTAAGGTGAGTGAAGAATCTATAGCATAATATTTATTGCATAAAGATATGAAGATGTATCATGGATTTGAGAACAAAGAATTTTCTTATTTTAGGCAGAGAACAGTTTTCTTTTTATGGTCTGTCACAATTTTTCAGCGATTAAAATGTGCTAATAAACTCCTCACACCTACAGTTAAGCATTATTATAAGCCATTTCATGACTGCACTTAATTTTTATTGTAAAATGCAATGTGGGTAATAATCTACATTATAAGAAGAAAAATAACTGACCTCTCTTATTTCTTCAGATTTATCTGGACCACAGTTTTCTCTTTATTCTCACAGTCAACACTATTTCATGTACATGGACTGACCATAAATGAGCACGCAGTTTGCACCATAGACATGCCTGTGGGATAATTAGGCATAATACCTATTTTAAGAAGTGAATGTTGCTTGCCTAAAAGAAACTTGTTCTGTTTACTGATTTCATGGAAGGCAGTTCAGAGAAAATGAAACCAGAATGTGAGTGTCATCACAGATGGGTAAAAATAAGATACCGAATATGTATTTTGTGTAGCTAAGACAAAACTATATTTCTCAGAAAAACAACCCAAACCAAACCCAAGCAGATCTAGAGATAGCTAATGCCGAACATTTTTATCAATGGGCAATGTCCCTGCAACCCTCAGTAGTCATAAAAATTATTTGGCATTTCATTTAATAAAACAGAGATTTGCTCTTAGTGTTCACTATTTAAGCTTATACTCAGTTTGCAGTTCTAGGCCTTTCACTGGTTAATGGAGTTTTTCTGTTGTTTTCAATTGGACCACACTTTTAGCCATCTGTGCATTTGTCTGGGACTGTGTGGAGACTGAAGCAGCATCATTTGATAGAATGAGAAATAAGATTAATGTGCTTTGAGGTGATTTTTTGTTTGTTGTCTTATTTTTAGATTTTATGGGTAATGACAATTGATCTACTACTTAAAATTCTCAAAAAAATTCTGGCATATTTTCTTAAAATATGATTACATAAGTATTTGGCACAATATATGAAAACCAGATCATCTATTTAAAAGAGTTTTCCCAAGATCCTTCTGTTTTGAAATTATAGTGTGTCTTTACTACATTGTATCAGTATCATCAGTGTTCTGTTTTGTAAAAAAAAACTTGTTTTTTTCTTGATAAGTAGGATCAAGCGTAAGATCATACATGTTTTTCTGAACAACCTTTTTTCCTGCTATAAATGTATAGCCATTACTGTGAGGAGGAAGTCACTAAACATCCCCCTTGTGACCTATTGATTCCTGAATGGACAGCAAAGCTTTCAAAGTCATGGGTCTTTACAAACGTGAAATGCTAAAAAGTCAGTCAACATTAAAAAAAAAAACTAAATTAAAAGGTGAATTTGATTGTAGAAATTTTACCTGTTCCAGAAAATTTTGACCATTTTGCCATTGAGTGACTTTTAAAATTACAGCTTATCTGAAATGGTAACTAAGACTTACAGAAGCAAACCTGACAATCAATTAAATTTCTTTATATCAGAAAGCTTACAAGTTGGGTATATCTCCACTTGAATACATTTATAGCATGCCGAAACCAACTCTGTGAGCCTTTTCCATAGAAAGGGTAATCCAGTGCTTCTGAAAACACTAGGAGACTGCAATGACTGTTGGAATTCAGGCTTATGGTAGATGAATAGATAAGAATAGTCTCCAAAGTTATGGGTAGTAGAGGGCTGCTTTCCACAAGCAAAAAGAATTGTAACTATTCAGGTATCTGTGTGTAAAGGAACAAGTTCACTGACAGAAACCTCAGTGCAAATGTTGCCATTCCCTGAGGCTTGCTTTTTTGGTGTACACTTCCGTAAATCGCTTACTGAAAAGAACTTTTTTCCATGAATAATTCTTTATGCTTGGTAACTGGTAAGTATAAACATTAGGTAATTATTGATAAAGCATATTGCTTTCCCTCCATTTTCATATTAATTTGTACAAAAGATAATGCAAAGAAAAAGTATTTGCATTAAAATTTCAGAGCAAAAAAACGTATAATCTGGAAACAAACCCATTTCACCTAACATTGTTATTTCTTGGAGTATGTTAAGGTAATGGCTCAAATACAGAAAGATAGATGTAGAATGTACACATGGATATAGCTATAGATAAGGATGTATACACACATACACATACACCCATGAAAAGAAAAATAGTAGCATTTTAAATGGTTTGTTATCTATGCATCTTCTAAAGTCTACAGCATGGCATACTATATTTTACGAGATCTATAGTCACTGAAAAGAGAGAACACAACAAGCACAGTGCTGCTTTAGGAGTGAGGAAAGGCCTGTTCAAGTCTGGGGTAATATCTGAAAAACAGATTCATATGCTTATGGAAGTGTCATGCATAGTTCTGGTATTTGAATCAAAATCAGTTGAGCACAGGATCTGACTTCAATAGATGCATGTGTAGGAGTAAGTAACAGTTTGCCATCTTAGGCTGTAAGAACCAGCAGAACT
>VWYK01136045.1:0-15774 GCA_013399775.1 Semnornis frantzii | reverse complement strand
CTTCTGTTTGGTTAGGTGGTTTTTTTCAAGGAACAGGGGTATTTTCATTTCACAACTGATTTTTAAGCTTCTTTCCTAAGGAAATAGGTCTTCTTGTGTGGTGATAATTTCTGTCTGCCCATCTTTCTTTCCTTGATCAAGAACTTTTGCCTCTATCAACAAGAACTAGAATTAGGAGAAAGATATTTCCAAGTTGCTAAGTCCCTGCAATCTTCATGAAAGGCTGGTTGGAAGACAAAAAAAATCCCTGTTTAGTGCTATAGTGAGAAGGCTGCCACAGAAGCAGCTCACTCTACAAGTCACCAGAGAATCCACACCTCTAGATGGCAGGAAAAGCTTCAGAGGTCCCTACTAGTGGGAGGTGTCCCACTAGGGTTGGAACTAGATGATCTTTGAGGTCCCTTCCAACCTTACCATTCTATGATTCTAAGAGTTTGCATGTTATTAAATCTCAGACAGAAGCACATCTATTAGAAACTTAAAAAAAAAAAAAAAAAATCTTCACTGCTGCTCCCAGGAAAACTAATTTTGTATAAAAAATTGTATAAATCCATCTTGCCAAAGAAGTGTCTGTACCTTGCTCTGTAGATGTCTATGCTCCCTTCTCTCCACACACAGTAAGATTTAAGGTACTTATCAGTGGGAAATGTGTAAAATCTCCCTTAAGACTGCAGTCTCTCCTTTAGTGCTAACATATTAAAGCTAGACTACTTAAACATTCATATTAATTAGTCTGCAAGGAACCATTATCAAAATATGGTGTGAATGCATAATTGTGAGGGTGTGTTGTCTGGCAGGAAAATAAAGGTCTGATCCTGCTTCCTCCAAAGTAAATGACAGCTTCACCATTGGTTTTCATATAAGCAACAGTGAGCCCTAAGGCAGCAGAAATGGGAAACACTTCTCCCCTTCCTGTCTCCCTGGAAGCATTGTCCCACCCTTGCTGAGAAAGCACTCAGCCTCTCCTGGGAGGGGAGCTAGGGAGAAGAGTGTTTGGCAGCTCTTATCAATATTCATACACAGCTGCAATCCGCAGGCTTGGTCCCTGCTGAAGCAGGCCTTTGCCTTAGGCAGGGCTCAGCATGCAGAGGGGCATGGATGCTTTTCACTGGCACTCGGGCAAGTCCAGCCCTCCTCTAGGTGCACCTCCTGGCCAGCTCCAGAAAAGGGCAGTCTGTTGACTTCCCAGGTCAAGGCTGCCTTTGCCACCTAACCTCAGAGCTTGTGAGAAAGGGCAGCAAATCACCCTGCAGGTCCTAATGCTTTGGTGAAGACTGGAAGTTTCAGGCAGTTGCAGAAGTTCAAATTCTGCCATTTCACTGGACTTAGTGAGAGAAAACCTTTCTCTCTAAATGCAAGAGCCTCCATGATATGGCAAGCTATCTGTTAATTGCAAGCCTGCACTTCATCTTGGTGTAGGAACTCTGTTTGCTTGTTTGTTTGATTCTTGCTTGTGAGTTTATTTTGCCTTAAACAAAAATTGGCCTGGTCTAGGAATTGTAAAATAGCACTAGAAAACCGAAAGATATCTCAGATCCTATTGTTCTGCCACTGACTTGTTTGCAGTTTCAGGAGATTGTGAACATATTATTTCTCCAGTCTCAGTTATGTATTGTTTTGTAATTTGGTGGATGAGCTTTCCCTGCTGCTTCCTATTCCCAGGTTTCCCTTCTTCTTGGCTTAGCCATTCTCCAAAACAGTGCTCTTTCCTAGAAGTAGAACATTTTCCCTCTCTTAGCCAGCATTTCTTTCTCTCTTGCAGTTCTCTCCCATTCACTGCAGCAAATTTGCATTGCATTGGGAAAAGTGAGGGTAGAGCACAGGTTTGTTCTCAGCTGTTGCCTTGCTGCCCTCCCAGCCCGAGTGCTGTGGGGGTCAACTATCATGATGGAGTGTCCTCAATGTGTCCAGAAGTCTGAGAGCTCCACAACTCAGCAAAGCTGCCCTGCTGTTTTAGGGAATGATGTTCTGCAAGACAACTGCAAAGGGATCTGTTCACATATGATCTGTGCTGGTCTAACTGAACAAGTGTCTTTAAAAGCATCATCATGAGATTTTAGGTCTTGAGGCTTTACTGACCCTTATTGTAAGATGGGCATCCTTGGAGATAGAAATCCCTTAATTACACTCATAATCTTGATAGTGGCAGTACAGATCTCCAGTTAGCATCTTGTGGTTACCAGATTCCACCCAGTCGGTACCAACAACCCTGCAGGTCATTGGACACTAAAGGCTTTATTTTTACCAAGCCACCACTGTGTATCATTACTGGCAAAGGACAGTTACTGTTGTGAGAAAACTGGGTGTATAACAGGGCTTTCAAAAGAGCAGGCATTCCCAGGGATAGTCTCCATATGCACAATGAGGAATTTCAGAAGTCTTTCCTGGGTGTGCAATTGTTAGCTTTGCTGCATCTACCTCTAAAAGTCTGGCCTTTGGGAACCAATCACTTGTCCCCTTGCTCACAAGCAGTAGTTCAGTTCAAGACAGCACTACAGCAAGTTAACAGCCTCTGAACACTCAAATGTCACTCCTTTTCATTAGGGTTTCCCCTACTCAAATGTTCTGTTGTCTTATAGGAGAACAGGAAGCTGAAGCACATTGGGAGCTGAGAGAAAAGCTTCTTCTCAACCTCTGTCTAAACATTACACATCCTTGGGACTTTAGAAATGTTCCAATATTTCCAGTGCCAGAAGCCAGAGTTTGGTTGTACTTACACAGAAACAAATTCCCAAATGTTGGATATTTTCAGCAGCTTTCCTCTATAAGCCATAGTCTTTCTGTAAAATTCAATAGGTACCCATCTCTTCAAAACCCAGCGATGCTAATTTGATTTAGGCAAGTCAGGACAGAGCATCAATGATGTGCTCAACAAAGTGCTTTCACCTGCTGCCTTTAGCACAGAATTGGGCTACAGCAGTGATTGTCTAACTAGAAAATGCTGTCAGAACTGCAAGTAAAGCAGGCTGCTATGCTGACTGTACCTAGCCACTAGAGAGAGACATTATCCCATGTAGTAATCTGAAGTGTTTCACTTGCAAAATGTCCAGGGACCTCTCCTCAGAGTATCTTGTTTGTCTGGAGAGGATGATAGAGTCAACTCACTGACTAAATCTTGGGGAACTGTGGCTATGAGCATGCCATGTGCTGCATGTACTAAGAGGCCAGTGCAAAATGCTGTGCCTATGACATGAGAAGGTGTCGCATTTGCATTTATATCTTTTTAATCAAATCAGCTCTTCTGTGGGAAGAAGGGGAAGAAGCAAATTAATTGTTGTACTTCGATGGAGCAGGGCAGATACTAATCAAACCCTTGCAGCCTGACATTCAGGTAGACACAGACTTCTTGGGTTATGCAGACAGACCAAGAGTCAGGTCTTACAAAACATGCACTGAGCTGCACAAACCTAAATATTTTTGTAGACGTTGTTGCAGACCTTCAGCAACAGAGGTCCTCTGTGGTGTTTGCTGGAAACAAGTAATGCTGGCCTTGTTTTGGCCAGTATGCTATAAACCATTTTCGCTCTGAGGTGCTCCCTTACAGACAGATGCTACCCATCCCCTTTCAGACATCAGGGGAGCAGTTGGAGGCTGGCTGAGCACAGTCCCTTCTGCATTTGTAGAGCTGCTTATTCAGCTTTCCAGTGCCAATAGAAACCTTGCGTGACTACTGGATTTGTAACCCAAACACCAGAGTGCTCAGGTGTCCTGTGCCATCAGTGGCAATCTCGGAGGCTTTGCTGGTGTCTGAGCAGTTAATGTGGGCTGCCCAGTCCTGAGACTACCAGGTGCTCATCTGATCAGAATGGAGAACTGGGCAGACTAGAAACTGTTACGAACCGATAGCGGAAATGTCCATAAACCCAGCACCACATTCAGGCTGATAGATGCGTGGCACGGACTTGGAGGTCAGCAGCTGCACTTCTATTTGTAAAACCTGCCAAAACATTCAAACTCTCCAGCACAGGAAAATGTAGTTAAAGTAACAGTGGTGGGAAATGTAGGAAGCCTGATCGTGATGATAAAAACACATATGGATACAGAGGCATGGCCACTCCACTTGCCCTGTGAATAAGCAGGATGGTCCCTGGTGTGTAAGTGGAGCAGAGCATTTAACCTCGGAGATTTTTCTGCAGTTAGGTGCCAGCTTTGAGTCCCAGGAGGAATTTCTTGAGAGGGGAGTAAGCGCTGCCTTGCTGGTTTGATCTTTCACAGAGTACTGAGCAGGGATCTGCTATTAGAATCAAGTGGCCATTTCCTACATGATTAATTTTCTTCTAATGCAGGCCACCAATGACACTAACATAGCTGTTTAAGTTATTTAGGAAGTCCTACAGTTCTCCTTCTTGCTAAGGCATAAACACTAGATAACAAGGATTTGATTTATCACTTCTAATTAAGTATTTTGTATTAGTCTTTTACCTTCAAGTTAGGATTTATATTAGTGTCTTTGCTTGCACCTGCACTTACCCTCAATTTCTGAAAATAGAGCAGAGGCTCGCGTGTGAAAATCCCACAAACTTTCACAGGCTGCTTTGAAAGTCTCAACAGAACCACTTCAATGCTCCGAAGGTACATGTTCAGCTGTATGCAAACATGCAAAAAGAAATCTCAACCGTGGATTTCCACTAGGACTTAACTAGGTGCAGGTTGAAAGTGAGCATTCATTGTTTTTGTCTTGCAAATTAGCAAGCATTCAGCTGAGGGGAGTCCTCAATCATTATGCAAATAATAAATGGGTAAGATCCCCTTTTCTCTTCTCTTTATATAACAGAGCACCACTGCAATCTGCTGTGACATTAAAAAGAACCTCTTAAAACTCCCTTTTTGAAAAGCTAACCAAACCTGGGTTGCAGGCAGGGGTATTTCCTGGCCAGCTGTATTGATTCCGAGAAGCTTTTCTAGAAGCTGGCATGACACTTTCTAGCATCTTACAACTGTTTCACGCTTCTACTTTTGCCACGTTTTTTTGAATACTGGAAAATTACCTGTAAACATGAACGTTTAAATGGAAAAAAATGTGTGCAGTACATATTCATGTATCACAGGATGGTGCAAATAGCACTTGAAAAGTCTGTAAGTCAATAAAGAATTTTCAGATTGCACACTGAGTGAAAATAGAGACTTCTGCACAGACAACTACCATCTTGATGGCTGATACTAGTCTTCAAAGGGCAGAAAACAACTTAAGAAAACGCAAAGGAAAATACTACCCTCAGTTTCCATGAGAAGAAAAAAAGTGCAAGGTAGATTCACAGAAGATAATTGTTTTCTCCTCCTCCTCAGGTTAACAAGGAAGGCCAAGGACAGGTCCTTGTTCCTCCTGCCTAACAAGCTGTCTGACTCCAGAACCACACAGCATATTGCTATTTGCCTTCGTGATATGGATCCATCATCCCACTCTAAAGTTCAACAAGTCCCCTAACCTGTGCAGAGGCAATAGGGGCAGGTTCAGGAACCTCCTGGAGGCTTGAGCCGAGCTGTGAGAGGGCTTCAGCTTTCTCATGAAAGAAACCTGCTGTTACAAATTTGTGGCATTCCCTATCCACCTTCTAAATCTAATTTCCTTGGAGTTGTGCATAGGCACAATACAATGACTTTGCAGAGTGGCTCGTTCCCTCCATGGTTATGATTTTGTCTAATAAAAACAAATATTTTTGTGACCTCAGCCTCTTTTGGAGGTCCAGAGATGTTTTTGTAGTGTGTCTAAAGAGTTCCTGCCCGTTTTCACTTCGATATGGAGGTGACAAAGTGTTGAAAGATTCTGTGCAATGCAAGGATTCCTGACCAGGGCAGGGAGCACACAGCTACAATAGCATTGTTTATTGCACTCAGGGCTCTGCTTGCAAAGGTGGGATTCTGGCACCCAGTGCTGTGTGCTTATACACTCATGCTGTGTATGTACACCTAATAACTTTGCTGTGAGTAAACACTTCATCTCTGAGGAACTCCAAGGGTAAGCATTTTCACTAGTGTGAAGATTCAGATTGCATTGGGTTGGAAGGGACTTTCAAAGGTCATCTCATCCAGCCCCTCTGCAGTCAATAGAACACCTCCAACTAGATCAGACTGGCCAGGGCCACATCAAGTCTGATTTTGAATGTTTCCAGGGACAGGGCCTCAACCACATCCCTGGGCAGTTTGTTCCCATATTTCTCCATTCCCATTGTAAATGACTTCCTCCTGATATCAAACTAGATCTACCCTGTTCCAGTTTCAAGCTGCTACGCCTCATCCTATCAAGTCCTTCTAAACAGTCTTTCCCCAGCCTTCCTATAGATCCCCTTCAGATATTGAAATGTAGCTATTAAGGTCTCCCTTGAGCTCTCTCTTCTCCAGGCTGAACATCTGCAATTCTTTCAGCCTGTCCGCATAGGACAGGTGCTCCAGCCCTCTGACCAACTTTGTGGCCCACCTCTGGACCCACTTCAGCAGGTCTATGTCCCTCTGGTGTTGCGGGTTCCATAGCTAATGGGGAAACTGAGACGGGAGAAAGCCAGTAACATGTAAGGATGGAAGTCCCCTGTAGTTCAGGCCTCTGAGGCTCATAGTTCTGCCTTCACTCTGGGCAACCACAGAGTGCTTCAGTTCATTCCCATTTGTGGAGAAATATGGGACCAGTCAAATAATTCAGCTGGCCCCTTCTCTGGAATGGGAATGCATCCCATTAAAAGGTGTCATAAGAAACAAAGGTAGGCTAAGTTTGTACCTGCTGTCCTGTTTGCTCTTTATTTTTCTCTGTTCATTCCATCGTTTCAGCACCCACGTTCTAAAGAACATTGTAATTCAAGTGGCTGTTTACTAAAAGGAAACTTCTTGGTGTGGCTCAGCTCCTGTTCTCATTGGAGTCAAACAGGATGCTTGGCCCTAACCTTATTTCCTTCATTTCATTCCGTTCTATTACAAGCGCTTTCCTGCATGCTGCAGTAAAATATCTGAAGGGAGGCACGAGCAGGGAAGTTTTCGTCTGCCAGCCTCAGCGGCGATGGGGATGCGCATCCCGCGTCTTGCCGCGGGCAGCTTCTGAGAGCCACTTGCCTGCCGCTCCCGCTAGAGGGAGTCCCACGTTCTGCTTCAGAGCACTGCCGCAGCGCGCATGGAGCTGCCTCTCGCCCACCTGTATTTCTGACACGGCTAACTCATAAATACAATAATGAGCTGACAATGCTAGGACTTGAGGCCTTAATAGCCGTTACAATAATCGTTAATTACCAGGAAATGAGAGAGGTGTCTGCTAAGTGCTTAAATTTGCAGCCTTCTGTCCACAAACACGAAATGCGAACGCTTGCCTGACTCATAGCAAACTTCCCACACATCTAAGCTATATCCTGTTTATTTCTGCATATATTACTCTCAGTAAATTATTAGATTTGTCACCCATGACGCAGTATGCTGTTTGAAATTATTTCTCACATTAAATTAATAACTACATATTTACTTTGTGTATGATCTGTCGATGCACACATGTACAGAGGTATGTGAGCACAGGAACTTTCCTGATTGCCTTTCCTCTTGTGCGGCAGATCAGAAATAACAGGCATTGAACCTGGCAGAGCCACACCGATGGGGAAGCTTGCACAGAGACAGGGGAAACTGCTGTACAAACTTTCCTTTTTTAAGTGTCTCCACTTATTTACAGAATTCTAAGGACATTTACAGTCCAATCTTAATTGGCAGATCTGTGAATACTTGTGGCTCTAAGCTCTAAGGCTGCTGGTGTGGACTGCACCCAGCCTTGTTTCTCCATCTCCCACACCTCGTGCTCGCAGGTGGATGGGGTGAGCTGTGCACATATGGTCTCTCACTATATCTTTGGTCTTTTCGGTAACACTACCCAGATAACCACTCTGCAGAATCAAATCCTTTGTGAGTTACTTACTGGGTGAAAGTAATTCACATAGCTGTGACTTTTCCCTGGGTACCATAAAGCCTCTCTTCTGTACAACGGTTAAGTAACTCCTAGTAGCTCACTTTCTAGGAAAACTCAAGTTTGCTATGTAAAAGAACAGACTTCTGTCAGCTTAGGCTTCTATGATGTTTGGGGCTCGTTGTTGGTTTTGGTTTTGTTTTTTGTAAAAAGCTTTTTATCTCTGGTTACTTTCCAACTAATCTTTTAGATTTTTCTTTCTTTCCTGTTTCTGTTCTGTATTGCATTTTGCTTTTCATTGCAACATTTTCTCTGTCTTCTCAGCACATAACTTCTCAGCAGAAATTGCTCTCGGCGACTTCCAAATCTGAGCTGAAATTACAGATCCACTGTGTTTGAGTGGGTTCATAACGAGACAGAAATATTCACTTTTGATCTGTTGTATTTCTGAGGTGCTAATTACTTTCCCACCTCTCATTTGCCACCCAGTTCAAACTGGCAACCCAAATGCTATGAGAAAGTCTTTTAATAATCTTCTAAGAAAATGATATGGAGTGATTTACTTCTGCAACGAGTAACGTGCTTCAGGAAGGGGTATCATTGAGACCCAGGTAGTTGCAATAATGATTTCAAACCGCAAACACTTCAGCCTGAAAAGAATTATACCTATTGAAAACCCCCCAAGGTTTAAACAACCTTGTAGTTTTCATTATCCTTGTCTGTAAACACAGTGTTCTTTATCCCCACACACAGAATGGACACAGCCTCTGGTATGTATACACAGAAAGGCCTCTCTTGGCTTTTTGACTTTGTTCCTTGCTTAACTAACACTTGTAGTGAATTCAGGGACACGGGGTTTTACATCACCTCGGCAGATGATCTCAGTTACATGTCGTCCCAGAGCAGCAAGGCAGAGAGGGGAGGGAACCGATCCTGCTTTGAAAGAAATGGCCTTGTACCTTCGTGTAGTCCGTGTGTGAACCCTCAATGACACATGAGTGAACTGTGCTTTTTGAAGCATTGCATTGTTTTGTCTGCTGGGCTGCCTGGAGTTCTTCCAAGTACAACTAACAAAGGCTTGAAGAAAGGATTCAAAACATCATGAAAGGAAAAAAATCCATTATTTTTGCTAGACTAGAATGGTTTCTTGCTCTGTTAGCAGGTACTGAGGGGAAGGTGCACTGAGCTCATGTGGTGTCAGGGAGCCCTGGGCAGGTCCACATCCACCTGCAGAGGTGCCAGGCTGCCACCAATTCTCAAGTTAAGGCGGGGGGAGGCCAAACAGGGTGCAGCAGAGCAACAAGTTGCAAGACGAGGAAGGGGGCATCCTTTCTGAGAAAGACTAAGCTGAAACTTTCTCTTTGGCCTTTCCTTGACTGCCTGCTTGTCTGCCTGCCTTCCTTCTGCTGGTAAGCAGAAGTATGGTCCATCACCAAAGAAAGAGCCACCGTTTCAGTTAGACAGCAGCAAACTGTCTGGATAATAGGCAGACAGATAGAGGTACTGAGTACAGACTATTTTCTCTATGCAGCAGCAGAACCTTTAGTAGAGAACTGGCTTACCTTGAGAAATACAAGCAACAGAAGACCCCTGCTAGCCATAGAGCTGCAGTTGGGTGCGCTATTGAGCTCAGATTCCCTGAGACCTGGCTTTCTATTCTGGACTTAACAGAGGCTGCTATGAGCAGTTCTGGCAGTAGACATCACTGTGCAAACTGAAATACCCAGTGTCTGCTGACACATGCAAACCTATAGACTAATAGGAAACGATTGGCCTCAAGTTGCACCAGGGAATTTTAGACTAGATATTAAAAGACACTTTTTTTCACTGAAAGGGCTTCCCAGTTTGGTGGTTGAATCACTATTTCTGGGTGTTTAAAAGATACAGAGATGTGGTGCTAAGGGACATAGTAGTTAGATAATGGTCAGACTCAATGATCCCAAAGGTCTTTTCCAATTGAAACAATCCATTGGTCCCATGATTTTAACAGTACCTGAACTTAAAAGCCCCATAGCTTCACTCATATATGTACGTTTCAGTTGGTTCTCTCAAAAAGAATATGCTAATGGTAAAGTAAAATATCATGACTATATGTATGCTTGCATACTTTGTAACCCTGGAACTTAGGAATCTTTCATTAAAAAATAGATCTCAAACCAAATGGCTGAATTTTGGGGATTTGCTCTCTGGATTCATTTAATGGTGAGCACTGTGTCTGTGGAAGACACTATCCATCCTGTCTAGGAGCCCCCAGCTGCAGAAAGCACGTGGGATGAGTTACCAGGCACAGAAGCATGTGAAAGCTCTGGCTGTTACCCTGCCAGGTAGCCCAAACACCAGAAACACAGCTCTTAAAAATGCCTACAGCACTTTCCTGTAGGGGCACCTCTGGAAACTTACTCCTTCTTCAGGATTAAACCCACCAGTGGCTAGCAGCATACCTGGGGAAGGCCCAGTTAATGCCTTTTAGCTGTTCTGCCTGTGTGATCACAGCCCCCACTGAACATAGCTGCCAAGATGCTGATCACTTTCAGCCAGCACATTTTCCATGAATACTAGAGTTTGGAAGGAGCCTATTTTTTTGATCTGCCATCCTTTCCTCTCCTATCTGGCAGAATTTGGTCATAATGAATTTGCACTTGTACAGTATATCTTCTAACCAGCCAAGCATCATTAAAATTGCTCTTCCTGTTCTCCTTTTTTAGAGGGATTTTGAAGCCAGAGGAGCTGACACACCTCACTCCAGGTCACATAAGAATCAGTGATAGAAATGCAGCTGGAACTGAGCATGAATCCTGTTGGTTACTTTCCTACATTGAGTTTTCCACTATACTTACCTTAAGGAGTTTTTTCCCCCTCCCATTTCTGTCTGACATCCTTTACTAGAAATTTACTAATCTCAGGATTATGCAAGGGAGCATATTTTCAGTCATAGGATGCTCACATGCTTCATGGAGCAGGGTGGACTCCAGCTCTCTGTTGCACACTCATAGCCTGATACACACACATACACAGGCAGGAGCCAGCTGCACATTGGTCATCAGTGAACTGATTATGCCAAGAGGGTGAAGATGTGAACTTGTGAATTACAGACAAGCAGGATCATACTTAAGACCTCTGTGGAGTAAATCTGTCCAAAAACCAAAGTAATTCCTTTTGCTACAAGCCCCACCATTCATCTACCTGCATTCTTCTCTGATGAGCTAGGCCACCACAGAAGTGGCAATCCTGCCACTTAGCTGCTTTCTAGGAACACAGCAGGTGAGGAGCATAAACAGGTTGTAGAGGAAGGTAACATGAGAGTAAGAGGGGTGATTCATTGTCAATGACATTCCAACTATTCAGCAATTAAATAGATTGTATCTCTGAGTCAAGGAAGCTGAAATAGGAAAAGATAACTTTTCCAGCTCCCAAGTGCTTCAGGAGATGCTGCTCCTGAGTGAAATGCTGTTACCTTCTCTAAACAGATACTGGTTCATTGCCCTGAAAGTGGTGAGCCTTTCCAAGCTCAAAAGGCCAGGAGCAGCCTACTTACCATAAGCAGAGTGAAAGCTTGCTTCTTCATGACTGATGCTATTGAGGGCTTCTATGAGTCTTCCTTGCTGTCTCTTCCTCTTGTGCCATACCTGTTGTTAACTCTTCCTCCCCTATAAAAATTCAGACTCTGCTTCCTTATGGCTACTAATTAGCTCACAGTCACTTTTGTCTTTAAAAATCTCCTTACTCAAAAGGAGATTTAATTAATGAGCTGCGTGAGGGCTTCTAATATCAAAACATCAGTATGAATGTAAGAAAGGTGGTATCTGAGTGACTTCAGGAATATTACAGTTGGAGAGTCCTTGCTGTGAACTCTTGGGCTGACTCTTCATCTGCAAGCCTGCCTTCTAATCCCTGCCCTACGTTTACCAATACCAGCCTTGCTGCTGGTCTGCAGGATGAAGCTTTAGGGTAGATTTTTTTCTGAATAAAAGTCCATACTGGAGACCTTCAGTTTCTTTTCAAGCTTTTTCAGTTTGTTTCAAAGGTAAAAGATGAAACAAAACAACCCCCTCAACTAATTCAGAGCCCCCTAATTGCCCTGACAAGAGTTCTCTGTACTTTTTATTTAATTATATGCATAATACATCAACTTCTGCAGTTTCCAGAACGCTACTCCACTTTTTGTTTCTGTCTTGATTTCACCTTAGGCCCTGCCATCTTCTCTTCGAGCCTTCCTTCTTTCTTTGATCATTCTGCAGAGCCTTGAAACTCTAAACCTTGGATTTCCCTGCCTCAGAGGACTGCCCAGGGGCTTGCTCTTCCTTCTAGCAAATCCTGGGATAGTCAGTCCCATGCTCAGCCATACTGTGGGCTTGGGCTCTTCACCTACAGCAGCAGATCACACACAATTAGGTATTTCAATTGCTTAGAAGAGAAAACAATCTCATTTAAACCAGCAACAGCTATCTTGTTTGCTACTGAATATGCAAGTTTATCAGTAACAGATTTTCACATACACATTTTTAGCAATAGATTGTTGGTTTACTCATCTCTCTACTTCATTTTGTCTAGAGGGAATTAGTTCAATGGGAATTAAAAATTCAGGAAAGTCTTATATATTTTTTTTTTTAATCTTCATTTTTTGGGCAAAATATTTACAATCTAGCCTAATGTGTCAGAATGACTAAGAGCGAAAGGATGGTGGGACACATGTTCTTGAAAGCTTTTACGTGCTGTGAACTGGGGAAGTAGGATCACCAGTCATATGGCATACATCTGAAAATGCTGGTACAATGAAACTTTCCAAAAAGTAGCACACAAACCAAAAGCTTAAGAAGGTTTCTGACTGTATGCATATGTATTTAGATTTTGTTGGCATGGGTGTTTCTTGGTGTTGGTTGGTTGGTTTTGTTTTTTGTTCCTGTTGCTCCTTTTCTTTGGATGTGTTTGTGTTGGGCTTTTTTTTCCTGTGGTGGCTGAAACTGAGATCCAGAGAAGCTATGTCCAGAGAAGGGGTGGGAAGATGATCAGGGGGCTGGAACACCTCTCCTACAAGGACAGGCCGAGAGAGCTGGGATTGTTCGGGGAGACCTAACAACAGTCTGCTAGTACCTGAAGGGAGCCTACAAGAAGGCTGCAGAGGAACTGCACCTTCACCTTCACCTTCACAAAGGCCTGGAGTCATAGGATGAGGAACAATGGATTTACATTAGAGAAGTGTAGATTTAGATTGGGTGTTAGGAACAAGTCCTTTGCCGTGAGGGTGATGGAACACTGAACAGGTTGCCCAGGGAGGTGGTTGAAGTCCCAGCCCTGCAGCTGTTCATGTCAGGCTTGATGAGACTCTGAGCAAGTTGATGGAGTGGAGGATGTCCCTGCTCACTGCAGGGGCCTGGACCTTTTCTGGGCCCTTCCATCCTAACCCATTCTACGGTTCTGTGACTCATGTAAGTGCCATTGACTTTCAGCCAGGTAGCAGGCATTGAATTGCTTTCAAATACTTGGATCTGTTACGTGGCAATTAAGATCAATGAATTTACATGTACACTAAAAATGTTGCTTTTCTGCAGAGAGGGTGGGCTCTGGATTTTCTGGGTGCTGAAATGAGCATGTTGAACTGTTTTAGGAAAACCTGTGCCTCTGATTCGACGAGCTGCAATCTGATTCACACTGAAGCTCAGCATATAAAACCTCTGGGAGGTTTAGACAGCTTTGCGTGTTTATGTATTTGTGCTACTTCACGTTGCCAATATCTGGCACTTCCTATAGCTAGATGATATTTGCATATTGTATATAATTATTGTTTATGTAATATTAAGTTACATTTCTGACTTAAATGGATCATTATATAAAGCTGTGAAGTTGCACAAAATAGCTCTACAGTGTAAAATACCACGATGTAAATTGGGGCATACTTATTATGTGTTTCTTATATTGTGGTCTATTTCCTTATAATGCAGGAGCATATGAAAATAGTAAGAAAGTAACGTGCCTGGGTTTGTTTTGTTGATGTGTTTTGTTGTGTGTGGGTTATGGTGGGGTTTTTTTTCCTCCCTCATGGTATTATTTATAATTTCTAATGTCATGTCTCATATCCTTTTTGTCAACAAGATTCAGATACTCTTGTTTAACTGTTAAGAAGTCTGGGCAGTCTGATTAGAAATGAGGACAGTTCTGATTAGATACACGAAGCAAATAAAAGATAAAACCCAGTCTCCTCTCCTGGATGCAGCCTGACTGCCAGAGTAGTTCCCACAGTACTACACAGATAGCTCGGTTCATTTTGGTGCATCCAGCTGTGAGGTGACACACTTAATGCACCAGTGATCTGATCCAGTATAGAAAATCTTTGGGGCCTGATTCTCCAGTGCCTCTCACCTTGTGCAGTCATTTGTACTGAACAGCCTGAATGCCTACACACTGTAAAAGCAGAATATAAAATATTTTGCTTACCCTTCAGTGCATACCTGTAACACAAGAGCAGGTGTATGAGTTGAAACAGGCTTTAAGTTCCTAGCAAAATTTTATTTGTATGGTATTGTAAGACTCTCCCCCCCACCCTTTTCTTAAACATAAAATAAAAACACATGATCCTTCTGGCCAATGATCTTGTGAGCATTACTGGAGGATACTTGCAAAGCACCCCAATGTGCACACCTGTGAAAATGCACAGTTCTCACAGTCAAAGCACAGACAAGTGCCAAACCTGAGCCTCTCTTCACAAATTCTGGTGTGGTTTGTTCAAGTGTTGTTTTCCTAACCTAACGACCATTGCAGAAAAGCAGTGCCAATATTAAATTAATGATTGCCCTGTTACAGACATCTCATTGCACTGCAACCTCCCCTCCCTTTTGTTTTTATGATAGTAATTTAGTAAGATTAGGAGATGTGTTGTGCTGTAAAAAAAAATGGGAGTGCAAGAAAACCACTTTACATGAAAAACATTGAAGGAAAAACTGCACAGCCTTTTGGAGTTTTCAAATAAAGATCACGAGTTAACAGAAATGAACTACCTTTGGCTGGGGATTTGGCTAGTCCTTTACTCAATTTTTGCTTGGCTTTGTTATGTTTGTTTGTTTTCCTTGAGGGTATTATTTACTGCATAGAGGATGCACCACAAACCTACAGCCACACTGCTAAATTTTAGGCAGGGTCACGTTATTTTTTTCAGATGCACTTGAATATTAATCACTGAACTAAACATAAAAATGCACTCTATCTTTTGTCACAAAGGTTTATTATGTTCAAAATTAGAGCCTTTGGGCAATGACAGGAAATGAAGTCACTTTTTCTGTCCTTTTACAGCATTCTTTTTTCTTTTGTTCTCATTTAAGGAGCACTGTTGAGATAGTAATCTTAATAAAACAGTATATAGAAATCTCTGTTCCTGTAATACTGATAGGACACTTACTCAGTCCTGCTAAAACTTACTGACAGGAACTGGCCTCTATTTTCAGAAGCCACATATGATCTCGGTTACAACCAGCCTTTTTCAGTGACCACCAGTTATAGAACATGTGCCTGGATTTAAAAAACAAAGCCCACCTGCTCTTGGAATTCTGGGCCACCCAAGGCATCACAATTTATTTAATTTGTAGAGTGTCCCAAAACTCCTAAAGGCTTTGAAAACTTTGTTTCAGTTCTTGCTTGGATTTCTTGTGCATGCCATGCCCGACAGCTGTGTGTGCACAACAGCGTGCCGTGCTGACTTACTTGGATAACAGGGGGGTCTTCAAGTACCACACTTGCACTGTCCTAATGGGCTACCCTGACTAATTAGTCCTAAGCAACCCCCACTGAGCCAGCCAAGACACATTGCTAGTGATCTTCACATGTAAGTAAGCATCACCACATGGTTTCTCATCCTGCAAGTACTTCCTCCACCTTCAGGAGTGGAGGCTCCATGGAAAACAATTGTGCTGGTTTGA
>VWYK01135661.1:0-11633 GCA_013399775.1 Semnornis frantzii | reverse complement strand
AGAAAAAGAAAAGGAAAAAAGGCACAACCTCTCCAGACATTACAAAACCCCTCCAACATCTAACTGTTAATGCATTTGGTGGGAATTTTCCACGTTCAAACTTGTCAATTCCCCCTCACTCATGCTATCCTGTTCCTTGTCTTTTACGCATGAGTAAATGGCATCCCATTGCTTTCTGCAGTTGTTTTAGGGGCCATCACATGGACAACAGAGCTTGGCTTTCCTTTGCCACAACTAGAATAACTACGTCCTGTGTATGCAAACCAGGCACAGTTGAAGTACTGTCTTTCCCACATGTGCCTGCCACTGTAAGGAATAGGTTACTGCTTCTCTTGACCTGTTACAGACATCTTTAAGCTACCAGTTCCATGCAAATCACCAATCAGCTGATGCTGAGGCACAAAAAGCATGTGCATATCTGGGCTGGGACATGAGAATTTAATACCAACTTTAAATGCTATCTTACTAAACCAACTGCAACTATTCCTCCATATAAGAGATTTTCTACTCTGAATTACTCAAGTAGAGGACACTAGAAAAATACTACCTCAAATTCTAGATTTATATGCTGTAGTATTGACTAATAAAGAAATATTTCATGCACTATGTCATTCAGAGGTGTAATCAGTCAAACGTGAACTTCTGTAGAAGCCTTTACCCCAGCGGACAAAAAATCTTCCACCTATGCCTTTTCTATGCATTTATGAATCATCCCACACATCTGTATGCTGCTCGTACCTGTTTTTCAGCTTGTTTCAGGAGTTTCTGGAACCGCTCATCCTCTAGCACACACAGGGGAAGGTCTGTCTCTCCTCTGCCTTTCATTTCCTCAAGCTTTTGTTTAAGATCCCGCAAGGCCTGAAGCTCATCGTTCAGACGATTTTGTCTCGTGCGTGATGCCTGGAGGTCCAGCTCCAAGTCAAGGGAAGTGCGTATGGGGCACTCTTGCGTAGCTCTTTGCATGATTGGTTGGCAAACAGGCTGAATCATTGGGGAGGCAGAACAGGGAAAATTAATATCCAGATGGGCTAGTGTAGGGTTTGACATACTACAGTCACAGAAGCTCAAATGTATGTATGGGGTTTTTTTCTTTAAGCAGAAAGCTGTTAATAATGAGATCCAAGCCCCCAATATACATCTATTCTGGAATTTTTTCAGCCACTAGCTAAAAATAAATGTGAAAGTTTCTTCAACCAGTTGTACAATTATATATTTATAGGTTAAAACATAAAAAAAAAATTTCTGATCCCCGGGGTAACACAACCGAGTCTTCCCCATAGATCTCAACTATATTGTTTGTTTTTTGAAGGCTTAAGCAAACACAATGTTATAAACTCTGTAAACATTCGTTTCTTCAGAATATTTCACATTATTTACTGTCCTTCCTTTCACAGTGACTGTATGCATGACTAAGTTGGGCAGGAGAAGCTGTTCCTAAATATTCAATACTTCTTTTTCATGCTAAATGTAATACTGGTACCTGGTAACAAACCTCCTGCAGAAATGTTTTACTAGTTATAACCAAGACTAAATATAACTATCAACTCACATAAGAGGGAACTCTACACTTAATCTTACTCTCTTGTCCCACTCAAATACTCCCCAAAAATAATCTCCTTTAAAAGGCCATGTGAATCCTTGAAATTTCTACCCAATTTTGCTCATGATATATGTTACTGGTGTTGACTTTTATACAGCTTAAGCCACCTTGGGTCACTCTGTGCTATCTGGGTTCTTTAACCCAGACCCCTCTGACAGTAACAAGATCAAACACAGCAGCAAATGCCACAATGCTGAGCACCGATGTCTTGCTGCTGGCTTCAGCCACAACTAGAACTACGTAAGGTTTGGTGAGGGGGAAGATGTAAGGCTGAGACCAGTGTTGAGACTCCAGCCTAAAACTACAGGACTACAAGTGGTACTTTCACTGCTTTTGTTGAAACCTTGACATAAAGGATATTGTTTGAAGTCGTTTGCTCTTCCTTCTCTCTCTGAGCTGTTTCCGGCCATACCCAGGTCACACAGCACGTACCTGCTTCACTCTGAGGCTCCGCCGCTCTGTGGCATTTCTCACAAAGAGAGGCTTCTTGGCTAGTGTGGAGCTGTCGCTGTCACTTCGATTCAACTGTCAAAATGTACAACCAGACATAAAGGACCTTCACAAAGAAATGCACCTGTGTTGTGTTAACCAGTCAGGAAACCTTGGTGGTGAGAAACACCAGGGTCATAGTTGGTACAAAGTAAGATTTTTTTTTTTTCAACTAGAAGCAGTGTTTACTCTAAAATCTTATTCCTGACTGAAGAGAACCATTGATCTTACTGAATGAATAGAAACTACACTCTTTAGGAATGCGAGGAAGGTACTGATGGTTATTAAGTACTGCCAGGTCACTGGCTGGATATATTTCATTCACCTAAGTAGGCTTTTGATAAATTTACTACAAAAAGGTAAATCACCGTGGACATGCACCCCTTCAACAAGCAGTGTTTTTGTGGTGTTGTTATTTGTACAGGTGTGCCTACAGCTTCCTTCAAGAACGGTTCCTGCTTCTCAAAAACATGTACCACAACAGTAGTTGCTTCTTAATTGTAGCACTAGTTCCACAGAGATCAGTGCAGACCGACTGTTAGATGCATCAGCATGCATGGGGGTAACCTTCAGAGAAAAGAGAAGCATCTATCTGCAGGATATTTATTTCACTTCTTCAGAAAAAGAAAGACAAAAAGAATCACTCTGCTAACATTTCAATAACCAGGGCTCTAAAGCATGTTTTATACAGTTGGGGGTGAGACATACAACCTCTTGCAATATGAATACACCTCTCCAGAGGCAAATCTGCTTTTCACCATGGAGCCACTACTGGGAGCTAACCCCGGGATACACACAGCTGGCTACCATCACTGATGTTCTTTAAGCACTTTTTAAGGAAGCTTTTCAAAGCATCCTTTAGGCCTCAAAAATCTGTATTTGCATATGAAGTGGGTGCTTCCTTAAAGCTAGGCCATCTCTTCTGAAGAGAGCAGCTGGCAGTTAGCCAGAGCATATCCTACAGGCCTGTTCCCCTAGAACAGTACCACAGGCAGCAAGCAAGGCTGGATATGCTCATTGTGCAAGCTGGCCACTGGGACTGCATTGCTTACCCTTCTCCATGGACTTGGACACAGCTACAGGGCACACTCGAGCCCCAACTGAAAGTATTTCTGAAACTGCAAAAGATTCAGATGTGTAAACTTGACTTTTTCCCAGGGTACTTGGATTCCAGACAGAATGAGAAAGACAATGGCTTATTCGAGGTATGTTTATGGTTTCTGGTAGCAGGGACATAGCAATGTGTAAAGCTACAAATGCCCAATGCTTTTCCAGGTGCAACAAATCCAGGGGTTCATACTAAATAATCCATCAGAGCAGCTAGTGCTATTTCCAATTGCACTTCCTCCACAGGCAGCAATCTAAGACTATGTATTTTTGCCAATACAACTAGTTTCAAGTGCGTAAGAATTAAGGTGAAGGCTAGGTTTTGAATCAGAGGCAACAATCTATCCACATTACATAAAGATTGTTATATAAAGATTGTTAGCACGCCTGAAGGTGCTAAAAAGCAAGCAGACATAGCACTTTGGGATGTGGTTTAAAAGCCATGGTGGTTTTAGGCTGATGGTTAGACTCGATGATTTTAGAGGTCTTTTCCAACCAAAACAATTCTGATTGTGTAATTCTGCAGAGTGTATGGAATATTTAAATAGATAGACACTGACTATAGATATTATATTTTTAGGCCAATGAGAATCTGACAGAGAAGTCATCAACTTTAATGAGTAAAGGAACTGCCTCTAGCTGGAGAAGAATTAAAGCTTTTCTTTTTTTTTCAAAGAAGCCTTACTTGAGTGAGTAACCTGTAGGAACCGAAGATCAAAATAAACTGTCTTCCAGGGTGTCTGTTATTAAAATCTATAGACCTAGAAAACCATGCTTAAATTTTTAAACATGATTTTCACAGTTGGTTAAGTTGCACCAGGGCTGACAAATCTTTTTTTCCCCATGCTATCATAGATCTAGAGAGACTAGAGAACTTCGTTGCCAAAGCCATGTTTAAAACTCAGCCCGCAGGCAGCATTCACACAGCCTTCAAAGACGTAATTACAGCACGATTTGGGCTGCTCAGGTTTAAAATCAGTTGAGATACAAAGTGGGGTTTAAAACTGATTACTGTGTTCTTTCCACATTGTTACCCTTAAATGATTACATTATTAAAATATGGTAATGCAATGGCAGTTTACAGTGAGTTCTATTGCACGTTTTAACAAAGTCGTTTGCTAGGTGAAAGCTGCAGTTGCTGACATGCAGGGAACAGGCTTTCTGCAGCCAGCACAGGCGCCTGTGTTACTTCTCCCCAGTGGGATGTACTTTTGCCTTAGTAAAGGTGTTTTTGCAACAGTATGCAAGGCTGCTGAAAGTCGGTTCTACTGTGCATCAGCTCAGAGAAAGAATCTAGAGAAAGTGCAGGCTCTGCCTCTTGCAGGGGAAACAGACATATGACTCACTGTCATTAATGCATTATTCCCAAGAAGTTAAACGACTCTCTAGTTAATAGCTCTTCATTCCAAGTGTTTTTCCTCTTACCCTGCAGATGTATTGGTTCCGCTGGCCTGGAGAGAAGGTTTGTGAGCGCACTATCATGCTGTTCCTGACAAAGGGATGCTGTCTTGAGCTCCAGCTGGCTCTGTCCTTGGGTCGGACTGTTGTGCTCTCATTAACTGATTCCTCAGTGTTAGTCTGTTTATCAACCTATAAAAAGAAAATTAGTTTATAAGAACTACTATATCCAGACACATGCTACTGCATAGCTTCTGTGCCTTTGCATGTTACAGATGTTGCCGTTACCTTGCAGTGGATGGAAAAAGACCAGCAGCAAAAAGCATATTGCATACACTCCAGACTCCTAAAATCCTTGCGTGTGGAGGGTCTTTTGAAGGTACTCTCAGTATACTGTAAAACCAAAGCTTTTGCAGAAAGGTCTTTGCTGCAGATGGTCTGATTCAACCACAGAAGAAGTGTTTTGCTTGGCCATCTGCAGATGTTATTGCTGTGATTATTACTGCACATTTATTTTATTCTGCATCTACAGTACAACAAGATTTTGCTACACTCGAGATGATACCTATGCACAAGAAAAGGGGCAGCTGGGGAAGCTACATTGCCCAGGTTCTTCCAGCCAAGCTGTCCTATGTCCCCCAACCCCCAGCTGCAAGGCTGCTTTATAGCAATCTGCAGAACTGTGCCAGCCGTGTGAAGCCAGGGAAAAGATGCTGCTTGTTGCTGTCCCTTTGGAGCAGCCTGACACCTGCTACAGTTGCCCCAGAGGTGATACAGGGAGCCTCAGGTGCTAACATCTGCATTGGTGGCACTGCCTGTGCTTACTTAGATGCAGCAATCATCTTGGCAGCAAGGCTAGGATGCACTGCAGCGGTGAGCACATCTGATGTCAATGATGTGCACTGGGGCATTTCCATCAGCTTGGGTAATTTAATGAGGTTCATAGTTTTCACTGTGCAGGTGATAAATACAATGACCTAAACAGCAAAACTGCAACACGGAGAGGATCTGGCACACAAAGATCTATATTCTGCCTGGCTTTACAATCAGGTTTGCTGTGTCTTTCACTCACTGTCTAGGTCCTTCCAGTCTGGGCTTAACAAAACACTTGTGTGAGTGCCTAACCTTCAGATGTTGTCCTTGATGCCTTCCCTTGCCAAGGAGGAATTACAGCTTTGATCTATATTTACTTGCTACCCAGCAGACTGCCAGTCTTTTTATACCACGGCCTTAGCTCATTTGGCATCTTGCCACATTAATTGGAAGTTAATTACAGTTTGCAGCAAGTCTACTGAACTGTTGAATTTTGTATCATCACAAACTTGAAGGAACAAGATGTCACTCTTTACTACTTTACCTCTGCTGTTTCAAAGAACCTGTGGATTTACCACATGCATCAGCATTTTTATTAAGATGCAGAAAGATACTCTAGAAATACTTTTTTTAGAACATGTGGATAAATTTACAAAAAAATTACTAGAAGTTCTTTGCAAAAAGGTGGAATATCTAATTTAAAACAAGCAGTCAACAGGAACGTGTAATTAGAATGTATTATGTGCAGTTTAATAGGACCCCATTTGTACACATTTTGGAATTTTCTGTTCATTAATCTCTCCTCCTCTCTGCTAAGCTAGGTTTTGTATTTCATAAAAGGGAAGAAATAAAGAATTCCCTACACTGTTTTAAATGTCTTGACCCCTGTTCTGTCTTTTCCCCTGTTTATCAGATGAATCAGAAAAAAACAATGCAACAGATGTGCAAAAATGTCTTAAATATGCACAAGCTAAAGCCACTGAACTGCACTTCTGTTTTGAATATTCTCCCTATTAAAAAAACCCTGAAGATACACATTTTAGTTAACATCTTAGAAGTTCTGTCTAGCTTATCTGTTAAACGTCTTCATAGTTCAGGAGTGACCACATCGATTTCATCAAAAGTGCGTATTGACGAGTGCTACAGCAAAGGCCACATCAAACTGTAAATGCTCAGATGCAGCAGACTTCTCCATTAACTGCTCAAAAATAAATTTTCAGATACAGTGAGGCACTGTAGGAATGTGTACTTGAAGATATTCACCCGTGTTAGCATTACAGCAGCTTGCTGGCTTTCATGGGCCACGTCACTGTTCTCCCTGTCCTTGTCTTCATCTGTTTCTGATGCATCAGTAAGTAACCCCATGTCATCAGTAGAGCTGCCTTCTACTGCCAGCTTAATGCCATCTTCCTCTTCATCCACAATTTCATCAGAGGTTTCCGCAAGCATTTCCGACCTGTATGAACAGAAACAGCCCAGGCTTACTCTAAAACTGAGAAAGTCTACCAGTAAAAGACATCAGAAGGCCTAGGCCTTCACCCATATATAATGTACACATTTTTCTGACAGGGAAAACAAGAGTATCACCATTAAGTTCACATGAAGGCACATTTCATTATATGCTCCAGTAAAACCCAGCAAGCTCTGCTACAGTTTACCTTCCAAGATCATGACAGCACTGCACTACATTCAGTAGCTGTATGCTGATAATATCGAAGACTTTGGCTGCAATAAATTCATAAAAGAAATGAGCAAGTTTCCCCCTCTCCCATAACAAAGCATGTATGTACTTCTACAGTGCATCTAAAAAAGCTACAAAGGAACAGAACACAGTAAAGTAGCAGGAAATCTGTTCCTTGGGAAAGCTCACAACTTCTTCAAAACCAAGACCATTGATGGAAACACACACAATGACTTTGGCAGAAAGCAACTCTCTTAAAATCTTATGAAGTGCTTATTATAGTTAGCGCAACTAATATTTGCTATGAGATATTCTAGTACACCTCCAGTGCCTTAGGCTTCCCCCTAAGTGGTTTTGCAGGAAGATGTACATAGAATGGAAGAACACCAGCAGTAGGAGTTAGTAGAGCAGCCAAGACACCATAAACCCATACACCTAAAAGGAAGGTGAATGAACTGACCACAGGAGAATGAGACTTCTCCCCCATTTCCAGTGGTGGTGAGGCACTGGAACAGCTTGTTCAGAGAAGCTCCACATGTATCACTGGAAGTGTTCAAGGTCACGTTAGACAGGGCTTTCAACAACTCCATTTAGTGAAAGATGTCCCTGCCCATGGCAGCGAGATTGGTCTAGATGATCTTTAAAGACCATTCTATGAGTCTAGTGATCTTCTCTGAAAGTACAGCCCTTGCATTTGTCTAAGAGGAACAATTCAGAAAAGCAGCTTTACCAGTCTTCCTCAGAGCCCCTTTGCTCCTGTTCCTCCTCCTCCTCCTCCTCGTCTTCTGCCAGCTCTTGTTCTACTGCTTCCAGCTCAGCAGATGTCCTCTCCAGCAACACTGACACAGTATCCTGCTCACAAGGAAAGGAAGATGAAACCAGAATTGAGTGACACACAACACAGGTGAAAAACGACATTTGCAAGAGCTACATTGCCCTGCTGCTTCCTGATGCCAGCAAAAACGTGACTCAGATCACAACCGTAAAGGGTTTGAATTGTCAGTCTGTAGCAAGTTAACTGATTGTTTTATACAGAAAAAACCTCCATCCAAAACCCCTTTAACCAGTAATACAGTATAATATGCTCCTGTCATTCTTTAATGTCTCATTTCTCTTGCTCTCTCATAGTTGCAACATCACTAAATAAAAAAAAGTTGTTTTTAAAAGTTATGCTTTTTTAGCATAGTTCTCTTAAGGAGGTATTAAAGCAGAACAAGTTATCTAACCAGAAGAATTTGTGTGGTTTGCATTAACAGCATTTTTGGTCTAATAGCCTTAGGTATAGACATCCAAATAATTAAAAAGTAACTATTTTTTAATGGCCGCATATGAAAATCAATGGTAAACTTGAGGAAGCTTTTCGATAATGTTCTTTTTCAAATAAAACACAGCTGAAGTGTTTCAAATTTGGAGTGCAATTTTATATCCCAATAAGAAGCATCAGCCCTATCCACACTTGCTAACAAGTCTGAAAGCATACATAGGACCTATTAACACAAAGTCACTAGAGACAAAAGTGCCTGCAAGACAACAGGGCCTTGAACCTTCAGGGAAGGACAATTCACACACTCACAGTGTAGCACCGTTGCTCTGTGGCTGCTTTGGTGCTACTCCACTAACACACAGGGCCAACACACTGCTCACCAAGTCCAGTGAGTGCAATGACTGCTTGCTTAACACAAACACGGAGTCTTCGTTTTGTTCCTTGGTTTTTTTGTCAAGAATTTGCTTGTAAGGTAACAGGTTGTACCACGCAGTACAAGTCTCATCAGAAAATGATAAATCTGCCAGACTGATCTGAGTCCCAGCCTGCATGAAATGGGAAAGGAGAAGAATATTGATCAAATCAGTTTTATTTCTTGCTCAAGACCTGAACATAAATTCTTTGTTACTTATCATGTAAAACAGGCAGCACAAATTTGATGTGAATCTTAATTCCCTTTTTAACTGTACAAATTTTCTATTTCCCTTTTAGTTAAAATAAACAAATAGAAGTACATAGAAGGATCCTTTAGATTGCCTGTTCTGCCATGTTTTATTTTAGTCTTAGGAATTTCTCCCCACATGCACACACACAACCCTCCTTCTATCACTGTGATGCACATGTCTGATTTCTACAGCATTAAATAAAGAAAAACTGTGTCAATGAAGCCTGCAGCATCAGCTCAGGGAGCAGCAAGTTTCAGTCAACTTTTCAGTTGTTCCACCACAAAAATCGTCACTATGGCAAATATTAACAGTTGAGTAAGTTTGCTCTGACCAGTGAAGAAGCAGATGAAAAGACAGTAAAAAGGATTAAACCCTTTCATCTGTACAAGCACTGACATCCACCGAATTGGCATTGTGGGAAAACTTAGGAAGTACTCATGTAAAATCCTCTGCTCTTTGGCAAAGCAAATCATCTTCACAACTACTGGGGCACATACATAACTATGGCAAGGCAAGTCATCTTGCCCAGGACTTTCTCTGCTGGAGGGTGGTATTCCTAACTCTTTCTTCTGATCTTGTGATTAACCCTTTTTTGTTGTGGGGTTGCTTTGTTGTTGTTGGGTTTTTTTCTTTCACCTTCACATCCTGCATTCTGTTGCAGTTTTGGTCTGCTGCCCTTCCTTTACCTGAAGGGGAACATTTTACATACTGAATTCCCCAGGAATTAAGTTTAACTTCTACATTTTTCAAAGTGAGAGGCTGCCCCCCATAGTCATAGCTGATGAAGCCTGCCAGATTCCAACATCTCTTCAGCTGGTTGTAACTAAACTATGTGCTACTAAGTCAGTTTAGTTTTTTTCGCCATGAGTCTCTCTTGTGTACCATACCATGCAAAAGCAAGCTGAAAGTAAATGAAGCATCACTAATTAGGTGATGACCAGAGTCAACGAGAATTTTTTTTAAAATGCCAGTTTCCAATAGGCTGGTCTGTTAATGTCTTGCCTTTTTCTTATTTCTACTGATCATAAAGCCTAAAATGGTGGACATCATATAACCTACAATAATTGAATTCAGTTTGTTCTTTGTGACATGTCGTGATAATGAAAGTTTGCTCTTCCTCTCCCCACTTTTTTTTCATACTGTGGCTCTTACTCAGCTTCTTCTTTAAAATCTAGTGTTATGGTCAACCTGTAGCTAAAGGCTTATGGTCACTCAAGTGTTAGAATTATCGAAACATCACCTAATGGATGTAGGATTGGATTCTCTATCAAGGATTTCAACTAAAAGTAGCTCTTTAAGTACTATAGCAACAACCAAGTTATGATTCAGAATTTGTCTTCAAGCACTGTGGAACTTTAGCAGCCTTGACCATCAAAGCAAGTGGAAACAAATACCAGTGGACACCATAAACCTGCCAGAAATACAACTGCATACCAAGCATTCTTCCCAGTGACTTCTGCTGACAGCACAAACATCTACTCTCAGCGTCTTCTGCAACAGTGTTAGCTGGGAAATGGCTACTCTGAATATCTCGTTGAATAATGTGGTTTCCATGGCGGGATGCACTCTTGTGCGGAACAGACAGCTGGTATCAGGTGAGGAGGGAAGCACTGCCACTCGAATGTACCTGCCAGAAACAAAATGGCATCTTTACCTGTAGTTAAACTAGGACTTACTGGTGATGCAGGGCGTAAGTTGAACTCATCAATTAAAGCACTGCAGGGCAAGGAAATGAAACATCGACAAATCAGTTGGATGGAAACAAGGTGAAAAACTGGAGTGAGAAATTCCTCCTGCCCCTTGGCAGAAGCACTTCCCTGTAAAGGAATTGTTACATGGTTGCATTCTGTTTGTAATAAATATGAATGGCTGTTAAGGGGATAAAGGCAATACAAGCTAACTTGCAGGTCTCACTTTGGTAGTGGCTTGACACAGAGTAAAGACATTACCAATGCAATTTTTACATGTTACTTACCTTCTTACACGCATGAATGAGCACAGTAGTTATTTTAAATCCTTTCTGTGCCCATGCATTTATTTCTTTCTGGTGTTTGCTTGAAATACAACTGACATTCACTACATAACAATGCGATGAAGCCAGTTAATGTAAGAAGAAAAGGTGGGCCAAGGAGAATTAATGTGGAAAAGACCTATTCTCCCAAAACGTATAGCATTACTGCTGTATTTTCTGTTAATGGCTCTGCATGTACTGTTATTATCATTAAAACTTAGTTTACATTAATTAAACCAAAATAAATTAGGTCTGTGAGAAATATGATGCTGTTATTTGAATCTAGGCACAGTCTTCATTCCCCAATTAAGCTAAGTTCCTTGAGAAAGAGAGTAAGATCTAAGTTGTTTGGTTCACATGTATAGCCTGGAGTGCAGGTATCTAACATTTTGACAAACCAGTCCCAGAGTTAAGTGGCAGTGTAATGCACATCCAGTAATGCTGCTGCTGCTGCATTCACATAAAAGCAGCTGAGCAATCTGCATGGTCTACTAAGAGCAGCCACTTTAATAGATTAAGCAATTAGAGAACATTTAGAAAAGAGATAGGAATTGAAAATGAAGTATATTAAAACTATGTTTAAAAGGTGGCTCAGCTGCTTTTAT
>VWYK01135656.1:0-13849 GCA_013399775.1 Semnornis frantzii | reverse complement strand
TATCTACTCTTTTTCCCCCTCCTAGTAATGACTGAGTATATGTTAGTTTAATTTGTGACCATTTACAGTCACAATAATAAAGCTGTGTATTCATTAAAGATGTATCTCACCAAACCACAGAAACAAGACCATTTACTGTGGGTTTCTCTCCTAAATCAAATTTATCAGAATTTGTAATGCCTTACATATAAACAAGTTCAATAAAAGAATAATTGTAAATTGAAACACACTTCCCTCTCCTAGAAAATGACTGGGAGCTTTTGTGTTGCTGTGCTTTGTGCAACATAGTCGTTTCACCAAGCATATTGTGTCTGAAACATAATCTTTCCCCAGACTTCAGTGCTCCACAGACATAGACCAGCAGTTCCCTAGAAGCCACTCCGCCTTCATTTAGGGTAGCCAATAACAAATTAGCAACTCTCCCTTTAAACAGAATGAAGCAGCAAAATGCAATTTTGGAGCTGACTATATAGTGTTTTCTTTGAATGGGACTGGAATGTGCATAGGAATGCATATATTTCACTTCAACAATCTCAAAGTAACAGGGGAGAGATGATTTTTTTTTTCTTTTTCTATGTTTGTTTCTGATATTAAGTGTGTATCTAGATGCTATGCTTATGACACCGGTAGGTCACAAATGTTTGAGAGTTCATACTTTGTTGAGAAAATTACCACCGAAGAGAAAGCATATATAATATCACTGTATTTCAAACCACAAAATTTCAATTTGTCTGAGATTAAAAAAAAAGATAACCTAGAAGAAATTAGAGATTCACTTCACCTTCTATAGATCTAACTGCAAGTGCATGCTCTGTTTTTTTCAACTTAAAATGGATTTCGCACCATGACAGGTTTCATTCTGCATTAAAATTGCAAATCTTCTATGTGGCCCAGTTTCAGCTGCAATTGATCTGCTTTGTCGTCAGAGATTAAAAAAAAAAAAAAAAAAAGAAAAGGGCACTGCAGCTTTAAATATTTCAGAGCTATGTAGCTAGTAAATAGACTCCATTGCAATATGGCTCTGAAGGTCGTGTCCTATTGTCTCTTTCCTCTGCAAATATTTTGAACAGCATAAAATTATTTATTTTATACAATATCTCCCTGTCATTTCTAAATCACATCAATTGTATTAGGCATTTCCTTACTGGAAAGGACAGATACAACACTCTTTCCATACACACCCACACTGCTTCTAGATGTATTCAAAACGTCCACTGTGACTATAACAGCAGGGTGCACATATCAGACACATACATCTTTTCATATGTATACCTTATGTGAATAAATTCCCCATTAAATCCCACCATGGCATAACAACAATTAGTTATTTCAATGGTGATAAAATAATTAACTGTATTTCAGGTCATGAAGCGTCTTTGGTAAAAAATCAACAGGCCGGTTAGAAAACTGAAGCCAGCAATTTCAACATCACATTTTTCACATATGGTAGAATATGAAAAGAAAAAACGAACAAAAAAACACACAGCAGCAAGATAATATATGTCTGTCAAACCTGCTCTTCATGAAGGCAGGTAACTACCTTTCAGATGCCAAAATAAAACAACAAAAACCCCCCAAAAGTCCGGTCACATTTAAGTTACAAGAAAAACAAAACTATAAACCTTAAGAATGCAGAATCTTAGCGTATGCAACTCCCTAGGACCAAACCCTACTTCTTTCATATAAGGCTGAATGTGAGTATGAGTTACGCAGATGCCTCTCTGATAGAACAGCAACATGAAATATAGCCCTGCAAAAAATACAGCTTTGTGATAGCTGTCACCACGTAGAAGGTGCATGTAGTCATTTACCTGAAAAGGCAACAGATTGTTGCCGTTGTCCGTCCTGAACGCGTTGTCTTCCATCCAGGATTTGGGGGTTAAGGGTGCAGCCCGTGGGAACTTCGGAGGGGCAATGACATTGCTGGAGAACGGTTTTTTAAGGGGTGAAATAGGATTGAGGGGGGAGGGTACACCAACCCCCACTCCCACACCGACCCCTACTCCAACTGCCCTTCTAGGGTCCCTACCAGCCTGCAGCCCACCCCAAGGGTTGGAAGGTGTACTCCAAGCTGCATTTTGGTGGTTATTCCAGCTGGAGGAGGAAGAAGAGGAGGCAGAGGAGGAAGACGGCTTGCTGGTCATGATGGGCTGATGGCTGTAAGCAGCATTTCTCTGGGCAAAAGGTGCCTGATTAGGGCTTACAGGTGACCTCCGCTGCTGTTGCTGCTGCTGCTGAGCTTGCTGCTGCTGCTGCTGATGTTGGTGGTGTTGAGTCTGAGCTAGGCCAATCTGAGGTGAGAAAGTGCCACCAAATACAGGATTGACATGATGTGGAAAATTCTGGAAAAGCATTGTCCCATTGACTGGAGTAATCCCTTGGAAAAAGCTATCATCCACCGTGTTTGTGGTCCCCGTAGACCAGGTGCTGCCGAAGGAGGGAGACAAGGAGGTGCCGGCTGCAGGTTCTTGTTGAGGCTGGTGAAAGCTCAAACCAGGCAAAATGGGAGACTCCATCTGCATCTTCTCTTTGCTATTTTGGGAAGGAGCCGATGTGCCGATACTAGTCACTGAACTGCTGTCTTCTGGTTTGGGTGTCTCCGACGAGATGGGTGTAGAGGGGGCTTCTGCTGAGTTTGGATCTTGCTGCTGCTGTTGCTGCCGTTGCTGCTGGGGCTGGGCTTTGCTTTTGTCCATCAGTAAATCATCCTGCATGGTTTGCGCAGCTGAAACAGTAGGGGAAAAAACCACAAAGACAGATTATTAACATTGTCATTCGTACCACAAACCAGGCTGTTTTAATCACTTGCTGGCCAAAAATCTCCTCCTATTCCTAGTGCTATGCTACAGCAAATTGCAAGGCAAACGCGTAATCTTCCCCCCTCCCCCCTTTAGGAATATGCAACCTTTGATCGTGCTAGATTGACTCTAAAATATTTTTTTAAGATGCTTCACCCTTTTGATGCCTTGTTTCCCTTCAGTCTAAATGAGAGATGTGCTTATAGGGTAGAGATATACAGCAATTTCGCCACGTCTCTTTTCTCTTACACCGGAACTCAGAGCTCTCACCCTGCAATGAGAAACTGATTCTGGTTCCTGTTTTTCCAAGCACCCTCCTCCTCCTCCACCTCCTCCCCCTGCTTATTTGCATACGTCAATAAATACTGCTGCGTCCTTCAGCAAGGTTAAAAAGACACCAGTCTTCACTCTTCTCCACCCCCTTTTCTATTAAGGGACCTTTAAAGGAGCCGGGCACCGATTTTCCTTAATTAACAAACAAGCTTTCAATGATTTAAATTTATCAGAGAGAAAGCAGACACGAAATCTCGCACGGACAGGGGAGCGGGTCTTAGCTGCACAGCCGCTTCCTGGCCTTTTTCTGCCGCACAACTCACTGCTTGCTTGGGCAGCAGGAGCGCTCGCAGTCCTGGGAGAGGGGATTGTGGGGGTGTAGGGTATGTGGATTGGATATGGAGACACTTAATGTACAAAGCCACCGATGGGCGTTATATTTGCCTTCAGTGACCTTACGATCTTTACGTAAACCAGTGTTTTACATCAAAGCAGTCATTTGCTTAAAGGTGTTTCTACTTGCTATATTTTTAATTATGAAATCATCAATAATTTGATAACTTGGAAAAAAATAACCAGTCAAAATGAGCAGATCTGGGAGGTATTATTAGGCTATGTTTCTAATGCTTTCACACCAAAAAAAAAAAAAAAAAAAAAAAAAAAAAAAAGGGGCTAAATCAAAATTCTTAAAATAGAAACAGGCTACATTATAAAAGCCATCTTTATATGCACAAAGTCTAGTGATGCAAATTATTTGCTAAATCAATACACAAGTTTAGACTTTAAAAAGTAAATGTATGTAGAATGTCTGAGTCATAGCTGCTAGAAAAGACACTTCATATAAAATAGAACATATCATTTTATTATTATTTTAAAACATACTAATACTAATGCACATACAGACATCAATGAACAGCGACTATAAAACAAGAATAGGAGCATCGACATTTTTCAGACTTTTAGCTAACTGAAGAGATCTTTCTAACTTTTGAAGATATTAAGAGCGGAAAATCACTTAAAGTAACTAGGTAAAAGATTGTCACTGCTGAATTGTATTTCTATTGAGTTAATCGCATGACGTGCAAATTCCTAAGATGGCAAATTTTTTTAGGATTGTTGTAATGTAACAAAGTTAATCCAAACCAATTAACTGTTTAAGAAAGGTGACAAAGAGTGAAATCAGCGACCATTCTGACATGAACGGTTTTCAAATAGATCATGTGGTTTTTTAACATTTTAACATTTCTTTTAAATCTCTTCAAAACAACAAACTCCCTTTTTAGTCAAAATGAACATCAGAACAGGTTTCTGCTGTCAAGTAAGTTAGCAATGCTTCCTTTTATTTAGCTGTTCAATATGTAAACTGAATAATAAAGGTTCAGAATATGCAATGAGACAACATCAATGCAAATTCCTTAAAAAATGGAGTAAACTATGCATCTGTAACAGGCAGGTCTGGTGCTGGTGCACAGGATGCTGAAAACCTTGTGAGGCGGTTTAAAGCAATACTGCTGTGAGCCAGAGAGCCCTGAGTAGCTTCCCATTAGCTTAATTTCTATCAAAATCACTATTACTCCCAAGGCTACATAAAATTACTGCTGATTCCACATCAGAGAGAAAAAAAAGTTATATGTATCCTTCCTCTGATTCTGAGCTATCAGTATAAAAATAGATCTAGAGAGGAAAAACATAGCAACTGAAATGTTAAAATTCTGTTGTCAATAAAGTATATTTAAATCAGTTAGTCACAAGGTTATCTATAGTGGCTAGCACAGCAGTTGCTTCAAATATGTACCTTCACTTAGCTAGCTGGTTTTGAACTCTATCCTAGGAACTATAATCGACATTTGCTTTCATATTGCTTCTTAAAGGTAAAAATCACTGCACGACTTGATTCCTTTGTCAAGGTCAAGACCTACCTTTAATGAATGAAGCCAGCCTGAATGGAAAAACACTGCATAATAAACTGCTTTGAAAGACAGGCCAGCCAATGTCTAATGTTGGACTAATGTGCAGTACCTCTAGGTTATTTGCTGGTTGTAAGTATTTGTACAAATTTGCAATCCAGTACAGGAAATATATAGATATTCCCATAGCAATACCAGCTACATTTGCATGCAGTAACCCACACAGACAACACAGAATTTTTTTTAAGAACAGTTACCTTTGGATTTTCAATATTTAAAGATCAACAAAATGACAGTATACGTATTTTCTTCTTTCAGGTTTGCTATGTGACAAATAGTCGACCACTCTGGCAAGAGCACTTTGACAACTGTGAGTTTTCAGCACATGCTCTCCTAAGGAATCATGGGGTTTGAAGTCTTATCTATAGATGGCATTTCACTGCTGCCAATCCTGAAAGGAAGAGGACTGAAAAGGAAAGAAAAACAAACCATGCACACTCCCTCTTTCCTAGAAAAATTGCTGCAGTCTGTATCACCAGCTCTGAGAAAATAAGTATCTGTCGGATTGAACTGAAAGTGAGCAATTAAATAAGCACTTAGGACAATTTAATTTATAAGCCCACATCAAATAGCCACCTATTCAGAACAATTGCTACACAAGGGAAGAGTTCTGCAATTTCCATATCTCCTTCCAAACTTCTAGAATAAGAATTTATAAGATCATACCAATTATAAATATACAACTTTCATAAAGGAAATTGTGTCATGTTGCTTACATGAAGAAAATACTAAATAATCACCTGCCATAATTTCAAAAAATATTCTGAAACACAAATTGGTCAAGCATGAAAATTTAAAACAAATCAAGATCAGCACATAGGTGAAAAGTTGTACTATTTCAATAGTTTACAATTTCTACCTTAACAGTTTTTAATTACTGTTACTGTTAATACACTGAAAAATCCACCAAGTAAGCTACTCAGAAACAAAGTGTCAATTGCACTATTTAACATTCCATCTACTCTGTACACTGTGATTCCACATTTCAACCATCTCCCTTACATTACCCACTCTCCACATACTGCCAACCTCCATATCAGTAACACAGCCTCACAGGAGTTTCTCTTGTAAGATTCTAATATTTTGATGATTGATATAGGTTGGGTAAAGTTTTCAGAATTTTGTTTACTGACACTTGTATCCTGTCCTAATCCATTAATTATTCAGGACATCTATTCTGGGAAATTATTCATATTAGTTATTCAGGATCAAATACTAATACTTGTGTGGAAATTACAGAGCTTAAATCAGAAGGGTGAAAATACCAGTGTTTAATAGAAGTGCAGACTGACATTGCAAAGGATTAAATACGCGTAGTTTTATGGCTGAAAGAGAAATTATTAAATCTGAGAAAAGTAAATTAGGGTGGTTGGAAATGATTTGTTAAAACACTTAGGTATGTGTTGTCTAGAGTTTATGTTGGATTGTGTGGTCTGCCTGCGTTAAATCAATGCTGTAATCAAGAGTTTCTCAATTAACCTGTTTGTGCTACTCTGTATCACTAAGGGTAAAAAAACTGCTGTTATATCAGTTGAAAATACCTCATTTGATGAAGTATCCCAACTATTACAGGGCTGGCTCTAAGCATTCTATACCCACCTTTATATCACAAATGGCGATGCACTCCAGAACCAAAGAAAATCAGAATGTAAAGACATTTTTAAAAATCAACTAGTCAATAGAAAAAAAAAACAAAACATTTTTTGTTTCTGCCAACTCTTTTGTAACTGGAAGCTAGATAATAAAAACAGCTATATTGGAACCCACATTAGTATCTGAATAACTTGACCTGGGCCAGATCCAATGAAACAAATATAAGACAGGTCCAAACAAGCCTAACTCAGTTAACATTGTATTGAGCGTATTTGTATTTTATGAAATTCCTTATGAAGCTATTTAAGCATGCAGTCAGTATTAAAGCATGCTAATCTCTTTGCCAGAAAGTGAATATTCCAACTAACTTAAAGGTTAAAATGAAATCTTACATTACTGAAAACAACATTTGATTGTAGAAACATTCTTCTGTTTAGATTTGTTTCTTTTTAGCTTAAGTGAGGGCTCCTTGTCTTTTTAAAAGATGAAATCAACTAGGTAAAAAATGCCTATCTGATCTTGTAATTTAGTTTTGCATATTACTATCATAGCAGTTAAAATGCAATTTTACCAAATAGAATACTTCCATATTACCATGCTATTCAGATTTGATGAAAACAGTGTATCTTAAACTTGTCAAATCAAGAGAACTATATTAAGGTACTGCTCCTTCATTATCTGGCCTCTTTTTCAGGCCTTGCTGAAACAGATAAACATTTCATATAGCTCCATATTATTGTTGCAGTAATTGCTTGTCATTTTTATTAAGTTTAAATCTGTATAAATTTGTTATCAAACAGTTTAGCATTTTAAGAATTGATTTTTTGACATGAATATGATAGCCAAAGGGCTTCTATCAGTTTTGGTCATTTTCATCAAGTTCTGTGCTTGCCTTCAAATGCGCGGTTTTATTTCATTCAAGATGACTGCCATCTGCAGTTAGTATCAGTGAGGCTGAGCTCAGTCAGACCTCAATTAGTGGCAATCATTTTCCTTCACTTTGGATTGGTGAAAGGGAGCCTGTTCTCAAGAGAGTTCTCTTTGGGTTCAAATACAGCTGTTACCAGGTGAAAGTAAGAGAGGACAAAGTGAGACAATGCAACAAACATCATGGAGACATAAAGAACTAAGAAGGATCCACTAAGGCATGATATGGGAAATGATAGTTTAAAAAAAAAAAAAAAAATCCCCAGGAGATAACTTCAAATTTATAGTGGAAATTTCCAAAACAAAGAAGAAAGCATAAAGAATAAAAAGGGGAAATAAAATGGAGAGAAAAAGAGGTTGAGAGAGAGTTGAATTGAAGGAGGAGACTGGTAGGAGAATAAAGCACGTGCTAGAGAAGCACCATATATAGTCTTGTTAAGGGGAAGAAATGAGGATGGAACAACTCTTGCTCTGTCAGGGAATAGGATTTTTTCCCCCAGACTTAGTAACAAGTAAATACATAATATTTATGCAAATACATTTTTTTTAAAAATATGTGTATTTTAGGATCACACTGTGATTCTGGGAAGAACAGACAAATACTCACAAACGATAAAAAAAGCACGAATCAGTTTTTAGACTTCAGGATCTTTAAGCTATTTCTGGTATGTCATGAGGTGTGCGATTACAGAATCACTGAATAGTTTAGGGTGGAAAGGGTCTCTAAAGGTCATCTAGTCCCCTGCAACGCTCAAGGATATCTGAGCATCCTGTTGTATGTGAAGAACCCTGTTCATCTGGCCTTGAATGTTTCTAGGGATGGGGCTTCTACCACCAATCTGGGCAACCTGTTACACTGTTTCGCCATGGTCCTTATAAAAAGTTTCTTTCTTATGACCAGTGCAAATCTGCTCTCTTTCAGTTCAAAACCTTTAACTATTGTCCTATCATATTTTTATGTATCCTATTATGTTTTTATGTTTAATGTATAGATGTGGTGTTAAAGGACATGGTTTAGCGGTAACATTAGATAATGACTGTATTCAATGATTTTAAAGATCTTTTCCAACCAAAACCATTCTATAAAGCCACATAGCGCTCATACATGGATCTGCTGTTTAAGTTTTGTCAAGTGTTGTTACCCCTGTACCAGCAGTAAAGAAAAGCAGGTGCTTTTGTCATAGACTGTTCTTCATCCTCAAGTGGCAACCAATTAATGTTGGGTTCTAGTTACATTTCTTCAGTTAAGTATTGTTCACAGCCATTATTACTTATCATGCCCTCAGAACTTTATTCTAAATGACAGACAAGTATATACTTTCCAAAGCAAATCAAAGAAATTGCACAATCACATAATCCTAGGAACAAAACAAGCCTCTCAATTTGTAATGTTTGAGAATAAATATATAAAACCTAAGCTTTATGGCTAGTCTAGCTGATCAGTGCTCTGGCCAATAGACAATGCCCATATTCCAGATCAAGATTAGGAACCAGAACTCTGATACCCAGTGTTGCTCTTACATTTCATAAACAGTTGTAATTGAGACAGTACGTATTGGGCTGTCCTCCAGGAAGTCATGTCCATATGGTTTACTCAGGCCACTGTACATCCAAGACTTCTTAACATTGCAAGCAAAACTCACATTTACTGTCCAAATAATGAGGACAAACCAAATTTTCTGTGATAGGATGTCAGCATGATACATGCTTTTATGCATACCTCTTATAAAGAGCATTTTACACCACCATAACATTAACATTCCTGTGTATATTTGTAGCGATTAGAAAATAAGCACCCTTGTACTCTGTGTAATACCTCTGAAGTTCAAGTCTGCACATTTTACACATTTTTACAACACTTTTCTCTCAACAAAGACTCTTAAAAAATACACCGATTTTTCCCTAACTAAGGCAGCACAATCAAGAAACCAGTACATTCACTAAAATCTCCTTCCTGTTCTACCTGATCTATATAGTCACATATCCACCACACAAATGCTACTTGTCTCTATCAAGAACAGATGTAGGTGCATGCAGCTCTACAATTGTCAAGTTGGCTCTGGAAATTACTACCTTGTACAGCTACTGCAGTATAACAAAATTGCAATTTACTCAAAGTAGCAGGGACTAGCTACATGCAATGAAACTTTTTACAAGAGCTATTTATGAAAAAATAGTTTTATTTATATAAAATCTAAAAACAAAAATTCAAAGTGGATCTTTACTAACAAACATCCACAAGAATCCATGGCACAACTGCATCTGAAAAGTAAGATCTCTTTCTTTCTTTGGGGAACATGGCATTAAGCAGTATGTTTATATGCATGCAAATACACAGACACCTGAACTGAGTGGGAGATGTACACCCATGGTAGAGATGACCTCTCCCAAGTGCTATCCATCTCTCTGTGCTATAAAAATCTTCTCAGCTTCTAAACGTCCAGTTTAACAGACCAAATTGCTCTGTATAGACGCCAAAACATGTAAAAACTGCTAAAAGCACTCTAGAAGTCTATGCGTATTAGGAAGCATGTGTAAAAACGGAGTGTCATTACTACCGGCCACTCCACACCTCAGCCCGCTTGCCTACAGAAGCTAGTGGGCACCAGGCCTTCAGCGAGCACGAATGGCCACTTACAAGGGCGCCAGGTGCTTGTTCTTGTCATTGCCAACAAGCCCACACAAATGGATTAACTTCCTTTCAGCCGTACCAGCCACCGCCCTCCTCGGCAATCTAGCCGGGGTAGGCAGCAGGCAAGGTGCCCTCTCCCCTCAGGCCTCTCCACCCCAAAGGCAGGTCCCGGGGAACTGTCTACTGTCTGCACCTGCTCGTTAGCCAAAGGAATGGCGAGGGGTTCGCAGAAGGGTGCTCCTTCCCTAAGAAGATTCCCACCCCCTTGAGTGAGCGGAAAGGGGACAGAGAAGGCGACCCACCCTCTTCCTCCTCTCGCCGGTGAAGAGGGACGGCTGGCGGCAAGAACAGGGGTGCGCCACTCCCCTCACCCGCCGTGGAGGTGGGTCAACGGTCGCTGCGAGAGGATGAGGGCAGCCGTAGCATGGATGACCTTTTCACTTCCTGAAACCTTCTGGTTCTCAAGGGGATCTTGGGCGGCAGCGGAGGGCAGCAAAAGGAGGAACAGCATCTACGAAGGGAGCGAAATTGGGCCGAGCACTGACACTCTCCTCGCTTCTCCCCGTACCCCAGCACAGCTACCCCGTTGCCACCGCGCTGCCCTACCTGCCCCGCCCGCGATGCCGGGCAGCGACTACACAACAGCAACGAGGAAAGACATAGGGCGGGTTAGAGAGCAGTGCGGTGGGAAGGAGGAGGGCGGGAGGAGGGGCGTTCCCGGCCACACCTTTAAACGCCAAGCGGCGTCAGAACTGCAATTCCCAGCATGCCGCGCGGTCTCGCCCGTGCTGTGGCGCAGGCGCACTTCTGTGAGTGCGTGGGGGCTATGAGCGTTTGCGGCTGCGCGCGGCAGTGACCTCACAGAGGTATCGCCGCCGTCGTGTTTCACCCCGGCAGCGGGGCGACTTGGGCCGCGCAGCTTGTGTGTGCGGCTCCGTTCCGCCTCAGCGACCGGCCTTGTGCCTCGTCTCCGCCTGTTGAAGGAGGAGCCGCTTCAGCTGCCTTGCGGGAGGTTGATTTCCTTGCCTTTCCTCTCGCTTTTCTTCCTCCACTGTCACAGGCGTGACGCGCGACTTCGTTGCCCCGGGGCCCGTGTAGCTGGGCCCGTTTCTCCTCCAGAGAGCCATGTCCGAGCAGACGGGCTTGGCCATGCCGCAGACTATGGACAGGTACGACGACAGTCCGGCCCTGCGCCACAGCAGGAAAGAACCGTCAGGGAGGGCGTGTGAGTCTCCGCTGCCTGTGGCGTGTTTCTGGCAGGCGAGCTGCGAGGGGAGTTAGGGTGGGTCATTTCAGTCCGGGGTCCCCGCGGCCGCTGCAGAAGGATGGCCGATGGCGCGGGCCTGATTTTACTTACTGTCTTTTGGAAGCTTCAGTGGTTCGGGCGAAGTCGTGCAAACTCAATGGTAAAGCAGAGCAAGATACCGCAGGCCGCAGCCTGGTATCGGTTGTGTGTAGAAGGGTCGTTATGCAGCGTTTGGTCAGGAAGTGTTCTGGGCTGAAACGGTTTCTGAGTGGTGGAGGTCCGATTTCTGTGAGTCTAGAAGATACTGTAGGTATCGAAAGCATTGATTCGTTCGTAAAATAAAGCAACAAAAGACGCTCGAAGCTTAACCGGGTTTTGTGTAGTTTGTTAGTGGTTTTATAGTCTTTAAAGAAAGCCTATAACTTTTTGTGTTTGCCTTAAACATAGATGAAGACAGACACTGATTCTTGTTTCTATTATACCTTTTTTAGTCTTTATGCTTTAATTTGAATATGTACTTTCATCCTGTTCCATTGAGTGCTTAAGATTCATTAGGTATAATTTTGAGTCATCCAGGAAACCCTTCAGACCCACCCCTGTAAACAACAAAAACATTCCTAGCCTGTTATTGCCGAAGGTGGGGACCCAAAAGGAATCAGGCTTCTGTTGATGAACCTGTTAAGCTTTTATCATAAGGAAGAAGGAAAACCAACAAAACCCACCAAACACCCTGGTGTTTTCCTTCTTTATAGTTCACCCCTAAGGAAAAAAGTTAGTGAAACATACTGGCTATCACAGGCAAGTAAGGGGTAGTGATATAAAATCTGTGATGCTGAGGCAGAACTTGTTTAGCTTGGGAGGTGAAGATGAGAACTTTCAGCTTGATGTAGAAAGACCATAAAAGTGAGTTGAGGAGGAAGGAGAAGTTGTATTGGAGAAATGAGAGATGACAATGGGATGATTTATGATTGAGAACAATGCCTGTACAAAGAGCCTAGCAGCCAGGAAACCGCAATGCATTTTGAAGAAGTGACACCAAAGAGGTAGGTTTTTAGAAATGCTGAGGAAAATACTAATTTTGATACAATGTAGGAGTAGGGGGAAGAAGAAGAAAAGCTCAGGAAGAGTGCTGCAGAATCAGGTTCTCTGAAACTGAAAAAAAACAAAGAAACATCACATTTTTAGGAATATTTTATGTTTTGGAGTTATAGAAAACTATGATACTCTGAGTGGGTGCCCTGTTGTCTATTGCTGCTGTGTCATAACCATGAAGTCCTAGTTCACACTTTGGGGAAACAGCTGTAAGGTGACTGTTGTGAACATGAGTTAACTACTTTCCCTCGTTTCAATTAACTAGTGACCAAACCAGTTTACTGTTCTTCAGTTGTTACATGTAATAAGTACATGAGATTTGATGCACATTTAATTTTTTTCCCATCTATCCGAAGTTGTAAATTGTTTCTTTAACCCTTTTTGAAATCTTTTTCTAGTAAATTTGGAGTAACAGAGTTTGTACTGTCTAAAGTAATTGGAAATTGTCCCCAACTTCCTGAATAGCAAGAACAACTGGGAGACAAATCTTAAAGTATTTAGGTAGTGTAAAAGAAGGTATGAAGAGAGGGTGTGGCTTTCCTATGAAAAATGTATTGGGCTCAGGAATATGCGAACCTAGAAAGAGTAGTGAGAGAAGTGGTGACTGTTGTGTTAAGAAGGAGCCAAGTACTTAGGATGACAATTTAATTGAATGTAATGCAATGTCAATATAAGGATTTCAGAGTAACCATCACCTGAAAATGCAATCAGTTTAAGTAATTTTTGGGTTACATATGGGGTTTATGGAGCAGGTTTACAGTGGAAGAAACAAATTTTCATTCCTAAGGTATTTCCAAAGGTGATGTTGTATGTAGTGAGGGTCAAGATAAACTTCAATATTTCATTGTAGTGGATGAATCATCTGTAAGGATTCTGAAGAGTTGAAATGCCTGTTATCTTTATTGCTAGTGACTGTTGCTTTCTTGGGTAAAAGAGAAAAATACACATAGAAAAGCTTAACAGTAACTGCTAATGTATTATCATTGATGGAATCATAATATCGTTTAGGTCAGAAAAGTCCTCTGGCAGGCAGCTTTCTAGCTACTCTTCCCCAAGCCAGTAGCATTGTTGTCATGGGATTGTTGTGACCGAAATGCAGGACCTAGCACTTGGCCTTGGTGAATGACATGCCATTGGTCACAGCCCATCAATCCAGCTTGTCTAGAATCCTCTGTAAAGCCTCCCTACCTTTATAAGCAGATCAACATTCCCACCCAACTTGTTCTTGTCTGCAGATTTTCTGAAGTCATACTCAATTCCCTTCTCTAGATCGTTAATAAAGATGTAAAAGAGATCACGTCCCAGTACTGAGCCTTGAGGA
>VWYK01135483.1:0-26042 GCA_013399775.1 Semnornis frantzii | reverse complement strand
AAATACTATCAGTCACATGCTTCCTGAACTTCATCTGGATTTTGGCACTTAATATATCCTTATAGTGTTACTTCATTCTCAGGTTCCTTTTTTATTTCCTTTTGGTAGTGTCGTCTTCAGATGCATGCCTTTAGGCTGAACAGTTTAATCAGTAGGAAGTTATGGTTATTTCCTTTCAGTACAAATAAATCAGAATGAACTTTAGGTGACAGGGAGTGTTCCACTCCCCTTTTGTTATATGGGCTAAGTCCGGGGGAGGCTGTTTGTTAAGTTGTCCTTTTTGATGTTGCAGGAGCCAGCACCCATGACTGAAGATTTGCTGGAAGAACAGTCTGAGGTACTGGCAAAACTAGGGACATCAGCAGAAGGTGCTCACCTTCGGGCGCGCATGCAGAGTGCCTGCTTGCTCTCAGATATGGAGTCTTTTAAGGTAGTACTACACTTGAATTCTGTGAGACTGCTTTCTTCTTAATTAAACTGTCCTCCTTGCTTGTCTTGAAACAATTTCAAAGGTTTTTCTGATGAGATTTTTTTTTTTTCTCCACAAAACAGTTTCAAAGTAATTGGAAGTTAAAAATAAAACCCTATTGATAAAACTTGTAAAAGGTTTCAGGATCTCTGACTATCCAGTCTCTTACAGAATCAGAATGGTTTAGGTTGGAAGGGACCTCAAAGGTCATCTAGTTCCAACTCCCCACCATAGGCAGAAACATCTCTCACTAGAGATGTACGTTATGCTGTAATGTTCCAGTAAATTTGCAAAATACCTTTGAGAGAGGGGGAAAAAATTGAGAATTAAAACTTGGACATGCCCATGCAAAATGATGTCAGAAGAAAACTGACCATTAAAGGCCTGAATCAAAACTATGTGTTTCTACTTCCCGCCACCTTGTGTCTTTCATTTAGTGACCCTTACCTGGCATTTGCTTCTGTGCCTGGCTTTGTAAAGTGCATCTTCGATCACACTCCAAAAGGATAAAATGCAAAGTTGGTGTAAAGAAAAAAAAAATCTATTCACAATTCTGTGTTTAGAGTTTGAGGAGGTGAGCAGAATTTTAATGTATAGTTGAAGATGTTTTGTTCCTTAGCAGTAAGGATAATTTACCACTATTTAAAGTTCTGTACAGCTGTTGATCACACTGGAGTGGAGTAGATGTGGGTTTGTTCCATTTCTTCTCTGAGCTCTGCAGAGGGAGCTAAGAGCACATACACTGCCATCATCAAAGGGTCTCAAAACTCTGAAAAGATTGGAGATTCTATACATACTTAAAAAAAATACAGCAATGTTACTTTGTAGTGAAATGATACAGATGTGTTTTACAGTAAGAATATTTATGACATCAATATCAGTTTAGTAACAGTGATTCATGTCAGATACAAGTAGCAGTTTTATTTCTATGGTTCAAGCAACCTAAAACCTCAGAATAAGAATACAGAATGCTGAAGTGCACTCTGCTGGATGAGCTTGCTTGAAATAACTGATGAAAATACTGTTTTGGAGGAATATGAGGAAGATTTCTTTGTTTTTCTTGGTAGTATGGGTTTTCCCTCCTGTCATTGTGCTGGTTGATGCTTACTGTATGTAAGATAAGTTTACATAAGCTTACTTATATATCTCCTTCACCCTCCCAGGTCTCTTTCCTAGAGTACAATGTGGTGACTGAACAGAATTACTCAAGTTTTGGCTCCCATTAAACAACATTTCTTCCTTCTCAGGTTATCATGTTTGTATAGGATTCTTCAGGCACAAATTTTATCTTCTCTTCCTTCCAGGCAGCTAATCCTGGCTGTTGTCTTGAGGATTTTGTGAGGTGGTACTCTCCCAGGGATTACATCGAAGAGGAAGTGGTTGATGAGAAGGGGAATAGAATAATTAAGGGTGAGCTGAGCGCCCGGATGAAGATTCCCAGCAACATGTGGGTTGAGGCCTGGGAGACAGCAAAACCAGTCCCAGCCCGGAGGCAGAAGAGACTCTTTGATGACACTAGAGAGGCAGAGAAGGTAAAAGGTTCTGTGGGTAGTGATGAGCTGATCTGTAATGCTTAGAGCAGCCCTTTCTTCCCCCCGCAAGATTTAAACAGTAACACATCATTGCACTACATTCTTGGAGTTATTAAACCGTTTTGTGTGTGCATCAGAAATCCTTCTGAAGCATGTGCATTCATCAGAAATTCTTGCTACCATGCAACAGTGTTTGAAGTATCTGAAAGTAATAGTGTGTGGAATGTAACGTCAACAACTGTATTATTTAGGCGTTACTTTGAATTGTTAGGAAATAAGCCAGATTTTTATCTGCATACATGAGTGAGAAAACCAGAGCATTCCTAAACCATAAGTATTTTAAATTTGGTTCTAACCTGTTGGGACTGTAAGAAATCATTGAAGATTTGTGTAAACCTGCCTACTGAGTTTTACAGTTGTGCCCCTTTTTTGTGAATTCTTCAGTGTAGGTGCTCATCTTAGTTAAGGTAGTTAACCTTATCTGTGGGATGGAGTTTTGAGCGGTAATGCATTTTCTCACCTTCTAGGTGCTTCACTACCTTGCAGTTCAGAAACCAGCTGACCTTGCAAGGCATCTCTTGCCTTGCGTCATTCATGCAGCTGTACTCAAGGTAAAGGAAGAAGGTAAATAATGTTTAATAAATTATGAAGATATATTAGGATGAGTACTGATGCAATAATTAAATTCTTAATTTATCATCTTCTGATAGAAGCACTCGAAGATATATCTTCTGTTAAGAAGATTATTAAGCAGATAATATCCCATTCCAGTAAAGTTCTGCGATTCCCCAGTCCAGAGGACAAGAAGCTGGAAGTAAGACTTAAAAAACTTAACAAACTTAACAGACTTTTCCACTGTTCATGGGAATGCAAAAAGAACATTTTTTAAATTTTCACTGTTATTTTCCTGCAGGAAATTATTGCTCAGATTATGAGTGTGGAAGCTATCATCGCCAGGGCCAGGTCTCTGAAAGCAAAATTTGGGGTAGAGAAATGTGAAAATGAGGAGGAAAAAGAAGATCTACAAAGGTGACTGATATAAAAAAACAGCAGATATTTTTTGTGCTGTTTGTTTCTAAATTTAGGAGCTGGAAGTGGTGATAATGCAGAAATACTGAGGAATCCTACTTAGTAGCTACAAATGTTGGGTGTCCCTGTCCCTAAGCTACTTAGAGATCTTCTATGTGGGCACTCTAAACACCCCTTGAAGTAACCATCTCTCTGAAAACATGATGCCTGTTATTTTAATGGAATTTGGCTTTATCTTGGCAGTACTGGAGACTTAGTTGTTTAGGTTTTCTATGTAAAAGGTAGAGATGACCCTGCTTTAACAGGGTGCTTGGATTAAGTGGTCCCCTGAGGTCCTTGCCAACCCCTACCATTCTGTCATTCTGTGATAATTGATGAACCTTGTTATAAAATAGGTAAAATCAGGACTAGGTATTAGTATTTTAGAGTTGAGAGAAGTAGGTTCTTTCTGAGGCTGAATTGCAGCCTAGGTGTAATTGTCTTTGCTGCTTGAACTGCAAGGCAAACAGTTATGTAATTCTGCGTGCCCTGCCCTGTCCTGGGAGGCGGCTGTGTTCAGTTTTTGTTATTGGTGAAAGAGCCTCCACTTGTGTTAGCATGAACAAATGAGAGACAAGGTAGGAGGGAACAACCAAAGGCTAAGGGGAGCTTAGTTTTTAGGGTAGGAGAAAAGGAGTAAAGGGATGAAAGGTGATGATCGTGTTCCAGTGGGGTGCTGAGAAGTCTCAGGGATTTTCTTAAACCTGTAGAACAGAGATCTCTTGAGAATGACTGACAGTTCTTGCCCTGTGCAGATGATGCCAGGTGGAGACCTCCTCATGGGAAACAATTAAGGGTTTAGATCAGCAAGTTGGATATAGCTGAGACTTAAACATTCCTCTTTCAATCTTCTGTACCGCCAGATTTGTTAACTGTCTCCTGGAGCAGCCAGAAGTATCAGTTGTTGGTGCAGGAAGAGGACCTGCTGGTAGCATTATTCACAAGCTGTTCATCAATTCTCAGAGGGTAAGATAGCTGTTGATTGCTCTACAGACACTTCTAGTTGAAGCACTGTGTGGCCGTGACTTGTCACGTGATGCTAGTTTATTTCGTCTGCATATCTGCATGTACTGACTTAAATGTGCTGGAGGGTTTTTTTGTGATGTTCAGCGTGATTTTGGCAGTAACTGAACCTTGCAAGAGGAAGAAGAGTAGATGACCAGGCATGTGAAACAAGGAAAGCCATCTGGGTAGATAGAGAGACGTGTCATTAGTGCCTCATATGGCATTGTGCCAAAAATTTCTGCTTATTCAAGTTAAACAACGTGTGCAACATCACAGCAAGAAAGATCAAGTGAGTTGATTGCTTCACATAGAAGAGTCGTAATACTAAATATTTTAAAGGAAGAACTTTTCAGGCTAAGGCTTACACTTGGAATACTTGAGATTTCTTCTGTGGAAACTGGTGTGCTTAAGCAGAGCTTCAACTCTTTTCCAGTACAACTCTGCAGTCAGTTTACTTACTGCCAGTGTTACATCTGTTTCCTGGAAACTGTTCCCCAGCCTATAATGGTATAAATAATCCCTTTTTCTCTTCAACAGTCTTTGGAATAATTAGCCTTAAAATACTGATTTCTGAAGTTCCTAGGCTGCAGTCAGCCTTCAGTTTCTGTCTGAATTATTTCTGCTCATAGCATCAGATCATGTAACTAAAATGTAACTGCAGTGGTAGTAACAAGGTAGCACAGCACTGTAGACATCTCAGAGCATGAAATCCTGTTGGGAAACATTGCTGTAGAAATGCAGTGACTGGGTGTTAAACACTTTGTAATGATAAACTGTTTTTTGCAACTCAGCATAAGAAGGACCATTCTGAAAACAGACCATGGTTATGCCAAGAAATGAAAGCTGTAACATTTATTTTGTCCTTCTTTGCAAATCTTAACATGTCAACCAGCCTTGCTTGGAGGCCTCCTGTAGAGCTTGAGGTTGTGCCCTGTGAGCATGACCCCTATCATGGTGAGGCATTATACTTCTGAGAATGAGTTTCTAGTGCCCCTGTTAGATAAAGATATATGTACATTAATAGGGCTTTGTTTCTTTCAAACATCAGTAACAAAAGCTAGGTATGGGGTACTTCCCACTAGTCATCTGAGTGGTCCCTGTTAGTTTTCTTAGTGGGGCAGGAGCTAACCTGCTATGAGAAAACTCTCTTTGACTCTACTAAGAATTATTTCAGTAGAGAGCCATTTGGGAAATAGAAGTTGAACGATTTCCTTGTTTGTTTGATCTTTTGAACCTGGATTCCTCTGTCTGAGTTGTGTGAAATGTGGTGTTATTCTCAGGCTTTCTCAGGAATAGGATAGCAAATGCATGTTCTTGGAAGTAGAGTGCATGATGTCTCTTAAACCTACAATCTCCTTCTAACCTTTTGTAAGTCACCTCTGACTTGCCTTTGTTTCTGTCTTTCATCACTGGTTCTTTTCTCATCCCTTTCCAAGCTGACTGAATCTTCTGATGAGGTAACCAACTTTGTCCCTCATTTCCCACTCATCTTCCCTAGCTGCATAGAGTTGAACCTTTTAGTAGATAGAGAGTACAGCAGCCTGATTTAGTTTGCACTGTTGTTCACATGTTAAGCGTAAAGATAACTCTGTGTTTCCAGAATGTTTTTTTTCCTCATTCACAGACTTTCTTTTTAGAGCCTAACAGGTAAAGAGAGAAATCTTTAAAACAAAACGACCCAAACCAAACCCATTTCTTCGAGTGAATATTAGAATTTTCTGGTGGTGAAATGTGTGGCCATGCCTTTATATTCTTCTCTGTTGCTATCACTATGTTCTGTTTATTAAACAGCCAGATCTTCCAGGGGGTTGGGTGTAGATGGGCAGGACATGAGTGTCACAGTCTATGTAGCAGTACTTACTAAAAGTACCAAACATTTTGGACAGACAGAGAGGTTAGGGGAACTGCATGAAGTGGAGCAGTGGGAACATCTCTGTTGATTTCCTAGACCCATTCCTGTGAGAACAAGTGGTGCTGTCCCTGGTGACTACTCCTGTGGCACAGGCTTTGGAGCTGAGCAGAGCTAGTCCCTGCTCCTAGTGTAGTGTTGGGGGTGGGAGCAGAGATGCAGGGTGGCAGCTGAGAGTGACCTCAAAGGTTGTCCCGTGGGTTCTGCCATGCCTCAGTGACACTGTGAAGCCTGAGCTGTGTCCACTTGAACTAGATCCCTGTAGAGTATTGGGATGTGTATAGGTGTAATTAGACAATGTTCATGGGGCTCATTTGGAGCAAGACAGCCCTTCTCCCAGTATCCAGACTAAAGTGCTGCTGCTTACTGTGTCTGGGGCATTGTGCACCAATGGTCTGCACACCATCTCCGGAGCAGTGTTTTGAGTTTGCAAAGGCAAGTAACTTCTTTCTCAAGTCTCCAGTAGTGGCACTGGTTATTTTTAAAAGGAGGCCGGCTTGGCCTTGTGAAGCCAGAGGGAGCTGAGAGAGCCAAGGAGAGAGCCCTGCTTGAGAAGGGGGCTTTCATCTGGTCAAAGCCCTCACTTCACACTGCTGAAACATCAGAAGGCTGAGCTTCACCATCCACACATGAAGGTTCTTCCATTTGATTGCCTGCAGTTTACTTCCCAACATCCCATTAGTGTCTTGCTCTATGTACACATGAAGCCTTTTGAAGCGTTTGCCATTTCTAATCTTCCTCTGCTCTTCTTGAGAAGTATTTTCTGAATCCCGATATTAGGAAACAGCTTGTCCTTTAATTACCCTTCTGCTTTTATTTAAGGTCTCTGCAGTGCCTCCACCTGATGAAGAGCTAAGGCGCTCGGGCTCCCCAGAGGAGCGAAGGCTCAACCCTGGGGCCGTTTCAGATTTCCCACTGCCTGCGGGCCGCGAGGTGATTCTGCGCACAACTGTGCCCCGTCCCGCTCCTTACTCCAAGCCCCTGCCGCAGCGCATGTACAGCGTGCTGACCAAGGAAGACTTCAGACTTGCAGGTGCCTTTTCAGCAGATACAACCTTCTTCTGATGTACCCAGCTGTGTGAGCTTGTGTGTCTGCACAAGCAGCATGCTGTTCATTTCCTCTGGGGAAGTTCACCTCGCAGACTGACTGCCGCATGGGGAGGAGACAATACGGCCATTGACAGTGTGTCAAGCTCCCAAGCGCAGAGCTGGACTGGCAGCCCAGGACGATGCCTGTAGCAACTCTAAGGTGGAGGTGTGGAATGGCTTCATCAGTAGCTTTAATTGGACCTCTGGGGAAGGAAGTTTAGCATCTCCTTTCTGCTCAGAGGGAGCATATGGGCTTTTGGCATTAGCTTAATCATGGATGTGAATGGGCTGTATGGAAATACATGCAGAATCTGCTGCTTTACAGTTCTTAATCAGACTTTATCAGGTGCCATTAGTCTACTTAAATTGATGTGTAAACATGAAGTAATTTGTATTTATTGCTAATCATATCTAACCCACTGTTTTTTGGTTAATCGTTAAGTTGCAAATCCTTCTAAAATACCAATACTTATGTTTGAAGTATCCAGCACACTCTGGTTCATGCTGACTTCTGCTAGCACTGCAGCAGTTGTTCAGAAGGTCTTGCCTTGGACACTTCTCCCACACAGAAATCAGTACATATGGGGCTGTAACTGGACTGTAAGCTTGAGAGCCTGAAGTGCATCAGGGATGGTTTTGATTACTTAATCTGCTTCCCTGTATGCAGGGGTCAAAGCGTGTGTAAGTGACACCTACAGAGGCATCCACTGTAAGAAGCTTGCTGGTATGTAGAGCGAGTGTGTGAATGCATCCTGTGGCTTTGATAGGATGGAACAGTTGTCACCTGCTGTACACCAACCCCAGGGGTTCTCATACAAACACCATGACTTGTATGTGCCAACGTTGCTTTCCAGTGATCTACCTGTGTTTTAATGAATAAGAGTCAGAAAAGGACCAGCGCTACTTTGTAAAATGAAATGTACAAACAGCTACAGTGTTGTCCACGTTACTCAATAAAACTCAACTTGGCAGTGGCTCTCGGACTTCTTTAGGTACCAGCAGTGGTTTTGTCAGAATGCTTTTGAAATTGCATAACTGACCTAGGAGCAGCACTGGTTTAACTATGACTACATTTAGTGTTGACAGTTAAGTGCTGCCTTGAATAGCAGAGTTCCAGCTGTTGCCCTGAAAATTCTTTTAGGGGTGGATTGAGGGGCTACAGCATTTTGCTTAGATAAAGGAGTATCAGGTAGAGAAATATTTTTCACGATAAAGAAGAGTTAATTTTCTTCAGAGAAAATCTTGTCACAGAACTTTCTTCTTGAAGCTGTTTTTTGTTTAACCTCAGTTAAATTGCTCTGATAAAAGGGATGAGAAAGACAAAAAACAATATAGCTGTTGTTTAGGTGTATAGCTTCTTTAAAAGACATTACACTGAGCTAATTACTGAAATAAGTAATCTTTAATTTTAACTTCGGCTTGTTTCCTGTGCTGGTTTCATGTTAATTTAAAACATGAAATTTTATGTTAAAAGTGTGGCCTCCTGTATAAACTTGAACACCAGGCAGTACTTACTTTGTCTTTTATAACTTCAGCCATACTTAGAGAACACAAACATCACACAACACTCCTTGAGGAGTTACTTGACGGTGTCTTTGCTGGAAACATCCAGTTAGTTTCACTGTAGAAAATGGTGGATTCCTGACACTACCTTGTCTGAAATCTCTAAGTAACTGAGAAAAAGAATGTTTAAAACTTAAAAATTTTTCTTTTAAGGGTAACCCTGAAAGCTTTTCAGCCCACTTTAATTAGATATAACTGCAGTCATTACTTTGAGAAGAGGGGGTAGTGTAGGGATATGCTTTATGTGCTCCTCACTACTGCCTTACAGCATTCAAGGTATGAAGGAAAGACAGATAAAGCATTAAAAATACCACCAGAAAAAAGAGAAATGTGTTTATTTGAGGAAATGTGAAGTAACTGTGAAGAGAGCCACGTAAATGGTCTAAAATAATCAGCATCTCTGCAGCCTTGTTCAGGAGAATGTGACTAGCGTTTGCCAGAAACTATAATTGGTAATATTTATTGTTCCTTAGCATGGATGAGTTTCTAATACAAGCTGGTTTAACTAAGAACCAATTTCAATACACATTAATTCTAAATGCCAAAGCCCTGTAAGCCAGGCCCACTGCCAACAGTAGGCCTTTCACAGCTGATGAGAACCATGTAAGACAATTTTAGAAGAGACAAATCACTCACTCATTCTATTTTTGTCATAACAGATACCAGAGCCTGTGTCTTCTACAGCAGTTTTGGTATCTGAACAAAGAAAAGAATTTAAACTCCACTATTTTCTTGGTCCATACTGTTCCCAGTACACCTGAACCCAACAAAAGTTTCAACAGAACTTCCCGGAATTCTTGCAGCTCTAACTGCTATCACAGCAAAACAGCAGTATTTTAAAATCACACTGCAGTTACACACAGAGATTTAGCTTTAAACCACAGGGTCAAAAAAATAGAAACATGATCAAGTACTTTGGATGTCCTCACTCAAGGCCACCTGTCAGTGTTACAAATGATGACTTGGTTTTAATTCCTTTTTTTCTTTTCTCTATCAACACCACACTAGACTACAAAGCTGCTTTTTTAAGTCAATGTGTGAGGAAAAGTGATGGAACTGTGCAGGCTTCTGAGTTACAGTGTAAGGGAACAGATTTTGCACTCACATCTTCACAAAGAACTTGGTGATATCACAGCTGTACTTTGTGGCTAAAGAGCGTCTCTTCAGTTGGCTTCTTTCCTTGGCCTGCTTTGCTGTTCTCTGCACAAGAGACAGACAGGTCTGGTCAGTGTTGTTACTTGGTGACAGCGTGCTCAGGGGAAAGCACTTGCCGCTGTTAAACTTCAGTCTAATTTCATAGTAGGTAACATTGTAAGGTGACAGTTTCCCAAACCTAGAGCAGACAGATTAATGTTCCTTTACACTTTCACTGTTTGGGATGGAGATGCTGGGAGTACAGGGGCTGAGGAGGGACACACCTACCATCTGTTGCCACTACAAGGAGGTTTGGCAGCCAGCCCTCACTGAGAGACACAGGGCTGCACTGCCACCAAGGCCTGCCTGCTCCTGTGGCATCCCCTTAGACATGGGAGAAGGTCATGCCTGAGGGGTCAGTGGGGTGCGATGGTGCCAGATTGCACAGGGTGGTCAAAAACCCAGGGTCAGGCTACATTACACCTCTATGGGTCCTGGCACTCAAAATACTCATGTGGTTAATGTCACTATGGTGCAGTTACCACAGCACTTCTCTGTGGGATTGTGAAGATGTCTGACAACACCATACTGACCTCTCTATGACAGACCGTACACAGGGTCTGAAGGTTTTCCAGGGAGCACTGTCCTCCTCCGCTGTAAACAGGCTTGATGTGGTCTACCTGCCAGAACTGGCCTTCTGTCGGGTTTGTTATTATTTCATTCAGCTGCAGTAAACAAAGGACATGACACTGAAGTGTTAGATACTCCTTCTGAACTACACATATGTTCTACTGTTAGAAGGAGAAGATAATTCAGGGGAGTAGCTGTTTATAGTTGTCATCAGAAGGCAAGCAAGCCTTAGCATTTTTTTGTTACTCCACTGGACAAGCCAACAACTGTAACTTCAGCTGACATGTTTTCTCCTAGCCTGCAGGGTGCTGAAGCACATCACAGTGAGCCAAAGAAAGACAGGATGGAAGGTTCAGTTTTCATTGAGTGGCAGAATAGCTCACCTTCAATGCCATCATATCATCAAGTGCTAATATTAAAACCAAATACAAATAACAAGTAAAAATGTGCAGTAGCTTAAAGCAGACTCCAGCTAGGTGCCTGTCATGTAAGTTTTTGATCAAGACAGTGGGAATTGTACTAAGGAGCACTCTGAAACCTCAGGTGAATAGGCCAAATGTCAGCTCTCAGAATGTAAATTAACCACAACAGGGAGTTCTGTTCACTTAGCAGGCTGTAAGAAACTTTCACTTCACCAGGCTTCTCATCTTTGTCTTTCACAAGGGCACCACCTTACTTTACAAAGCTGCAAGCAACAGGACTATCTCCTGCATACAAGTGTCAATACATTACTTTTTCTTTTGCAAGTTTCAATGGGGTCTGCAGAATTTATTTAATCAATTTAGAAGCAGCATCTTCTGAAGCAGAATTTCAACACTGCAACAGAAAATGAAGCAGTCCCTTAGTTTCTGAATAAAAATAGCACATAGGAATGTTCTGCCTCGCTGCTCCACTGCCTTCAAGCCAGTGAAGAGGCAATCACACCGTGGAAGAATGGTGGCAGTATGAAATGTGCTTTGAGGAGCTATGCCAACTGGCTTTTGTTAAGCTCCCAGCAAATGTTCTGCGAAGTAGGCATAACCTAGTGCGGTTAGACTACATCCATTCTGACACTGTTTCATAACCATCAAGTTAATCAATAAAGTGCACTTCAAGTACAGCCATCTGTGGTATTTACATCCACCTCTGAGGAATCAGAATCCTGATGCCTGGCACCTTTTAAAGATGAAAAATGTGTTAGAAAACATTGGAATTTCATTTCTTTGTGGGGTTCTTTTAAGGATTTGCTTTTTCTTACTCTTCTGTTGGTGCCAGGTTAACCTTCAATCTTTAATCTGTAAGAACAACGTTTTTGGATTTCTCTGAACTATCTGCTACAGGGAGACACAGGTTGGCTGTTATTGCTTAACAAGAAGTACTAGTACCTGCCCAAGTGGAAGGTGAGACATCCAAGAACTCTCCAGAAGTTTCTTTCGCTGACTCTTGGGAGCATCTCTGACACTGAGATAAAGCTCCTGGGCATTTTGTTTACAAAACTGGCAGACTCCATGTTCAATTTCAAACACTTTAGTCCTAAGGTAGCTCTGACTGGAGCGAATCGAGAAGTCCTCCTGGCAGGCATGAGAGCAGAACCGCATGTCCCAGGCACGGGCCTGGCAGCCTGGCTCCCGCTGTGCTGTTGGCTGTTGACAGCTAAGACAGAGGGGGTTCCCCTGGCTGTCCAGGGCTTGCAGATAACCTTTGGGTGGGGAGGAACCTTCAGCTTTAGTCTGCTCTGAATGAGGAGCTGAGGGCTCTTTTCTGTTGTCTGAAAGCCACCTGTTTACAGAGAACAAAGTACAGTTGTTAATAAAGGAGATACTCAGCAACACGGTTCAGTAGATTTTTAAGTACTGCATATTTCCATAAGATACATTTAATGGTCTGAAATATCAGTATTATCTGAAATAACATCTTGCTCAGACTGATTCCTGCAGTGCTTGGTTTATGATTGCATTTAAACAAAACTGGACAATAGAAGAGATTCTTCTTTTGAACATTTTAATACATTTACACACGTGCACTGAGTTGTTAGCTGAAATAATGCTGCATTTATAAAGAAATGGTTGTTTCTATCAGGCATTACACATGTAAAATGTTTCAGCCTCCTTTAATAGAATTAAAAAAAAACATCCTGGTTTCTCTACACAACCTTCAAGGCTACCTGACAATTTCTTGCTCCAAGCAAGGCATACCTCCAGGCAGCATACACACTGCTTCTTTAATTAAGTATTTTAAAAGGGCATGTTCCATCTAAAGTTTTTGTATTCTTTTCTCCTTTTTTTCTAAATTTTGAGGCAAAAATAGAAGAAAATGTGATATCTCCAACTTGCTATTGACCTCACAAGCAGGCCTGAGCTAAACTTCTTTTTTTCCTTAAATTAATTGGGTAGGTATTTTCTCATTTAGTTTTAGACAAACTCAGCTAATTAGCAGCCATGTCAGCAAACAACAGATGTAATCTGAATTGTTATAATAGCTTATTAAGTAAAAAACTTGCTGTAGTGCTAGGCATTGTATTTCAGCAAAGTAAACACAGTAAATTAATTTTGCTATCTTAAAAGAAGGAAAAATAAATGTGTGGAAGAAGACCTTAATCACCTTACTGCAGGAATAAACTTACTTTGTGGAAGAACCTGAGTGTTCAGCAGAAGCATTTTCTCCTTTGGAGATGAGGCGCACACTGCCCCCACTGCTGCTGGCTTTGCTAAGTGAGGCTGCTGCTACGTCCTCCTTGGTCAGGTACCTAGAATAATGCAAAACTCCATCACCGCTGCAAAGAGAAGAACCTCCCTCAAAGAGCATTGCCTGCAGCAAGATCACTATGACCTATTCTCTTAAAACAGTTCTTGTTTCCCAGATGAGAAATGTTTGGGAGAACATACTTCACCATCATACTTCCTTATTAAATAACTTCTCTTTTCCTAAAACAAGATTCAGCTCTACCCAGCAAACAGGTAATTTGGTTTGTATATAACCATTTAAAAAATTAAAGCAATTTGGTGTTGCCTGACAGGGATATAGTCTCAGTTCAGTGAAGTCTCCCAGCAAGGAAAACAATAGTTTTGAGAAATGTCACCCACAGAGAACAGAATCATTTAAATGATAAATAAGTATCATGAAAAATGAGTATCAGACAGCACTGGAGTAGCCTGTGAATTATGAATAAAGCATTATAAGACTGATGGCAACTGGTGACTTATTTCTGTTTCCAGGTGAAGAAAAGAAGATTCTTTGACCTTATTTTTCTATTGAGTCCTTGAGATTTGGATTTTTCCTCAAAATTCTCTGGCAAGCTCCAGATGTTTAATGATGCAGCATATCAAAGCCAGCATGGCTGCTGAAAGCGGCACGGTGCCAGGCAGGGAAGCAGACACTTCCAGTCCAGCAGATTTACTGACATGCTTGGCTGCCTGCGTTTGTCACTGTGACAAGAAATCACACAAGGACCACTTCGGTCTCAACATCATTCCACTGAAAGTTCCATTAAATATATCAAACTTCCTGCAGCAGTTAGGAAGACAAATTAAACCTCACATACCTTTTTGTGCTGCTGGCCACTGACTGCTTTTTAGACAGCTCCTCTGCAACATGAATAGGACTACAAAATATCTGACCACTTTTTCTGACAATTCTCTGCTTCATTGCTGTTAGATGACTCCATTCTTTCACAAACCTCAGTATCTGGTAGAGAACATTACTGTCAGCAGCACGACAGGCATTACACAGAACTAACTAATTACAGTCAGAGTGCTACAAACATTCATACATTCAAAACTGTCTGAAAACATCTGCTGTGATCAGAGATGATCCCCTCAGATAATTTTTCACACCAGCTGCACTTCTCCACCCTTACCTGCTGAAGAACTACAACAGCTTTGGTATTGACTACAAGAATTTTATATGTTGATCCAGAAGACAGAAAATAAGGCCAGAAGCAGTCTTAACTATGGTTTCTTGATAAGGCCTTAAGTAAAGGTTTCTTGTGTAAGCAAGACTTTACCAATGGGAAAAACAACCATGTAAAGGAGTTTTCATCTTATAGCAGCTATCCTGCTGTTGCAGCTTGTCTTTCAGAAAAGGAAAATTTCCTTCCCTTACCTGAGCAGCATTTAGAATTGGGCTTACAGACACCCTTTCTTCTTTCCTCTAACATTGCATTAACAACATGCAGTGTACAGCTGATGTGTTCAGCTTTGGGCCCCTTACTACAAGAAAGACATTGAGGTGCTGGAGTGTGTCCAAAGAAGAGCAACTAAGCTAGGAAAGGACCTTAAACACAAATCCTGTGAGAAACAGTTGAAAGAACTGGAGCTGTTCAGTCTTCAGATGAGAAGGCTGAGGGGAGACATCATTGTCCTCTACAACTACCTCAAAGCAGACTGGAGCAAGGTGGGGGTTGGTCTCTTCTCAACGTGACAAGCGACAGGACAACAGGAAACAGCCTCAAGTTGTGCCAAGGAAGGTTCAGGTTGAATATTAGGAAAAATGGTTCTCAGGCATTGCAACAAGCTGCCCAGGGATATGGTGGAGTCACCATTTCTAGTGGTATTTAAAAGGTGCATGAATGTGGTGCTTAGGGACATGGTTTAGTGGTAGTAGCTTAGCAGTAGTCATAGGATTGTGAATTCTAGGCAAGTGTTTGGACTTGATCTCAAAGGTCTCTTCCTACCTCAACAGTTCTATGATTCTAAGCTGAAAGACCCATTGAGTTCAACTAGGTTTTTGTCCAGTTCTCAACAAATCTTTTCCAGCTTGTAAAATTTTAATGTAATCACTGCCTTACTTGCTTTGAGGTTATTACTTTCTTTTATAATAATGCAGTGTCAGAAAAACACAGCTAATATTAGAGTAAATTAGCAATTAATGACATGAGAAATCAGATCACCAAATTATCTTAACAACACATCTATTTTAATGGCAATCCTCTTTCTTATAGCATTTCAGTGCAGCACGCAAAGACCTGACTAGTAAGTAGAGACAGGCTCAACTATCAAAGTAGTCCAAGGACAATAGTTTTGGACAGGTTACCCTGCCTTTCATCATCTTCCCTCCAATAACCTCAAATTGACAGAATCATGGGATCTCGGGGAAAAACTGATGAACTGTTTAACAGTATTTCAAAACAGACATGGAGACTATAGCACAATATTGACCAACTTTCCTTATTTTGCATTTAGAATCTGAAAGTATAACAAAATAAAGATGCTCTGAGGAACTTAATTTCTGGTACTGGATCTAAGAGGGTTTTTAATAGGTGAGGGAAACAAGAAAAAGTAATCATTTGAAACTGTAAACTGACAGGAGCGGTGTCTTTCGTGGATTACCTCAATAAATGTAACCACAGAACAGAGAGGAAGTGAGGAGAAAAACTGATCCATACAGGAATTTGGAATATGGCTGTTTGCTTTAGCATGTGTATAAGGGAAGTATTATTTCATTCCATCATTTCTACAACAGAAAATAAATGGGAGTAACATTATAACAACTGAACAAGTGGCTTTATTGTCTGGGTTTTTTTCCATTCTCTTTTTCCAGTCCTCCTCACCAACTTGCAGCTACCTGTAGCAGTGCCATGCTGTGGCTGAAGATGGACTATGAGTAGAATAAACACTATTTATTGTGCACTATGGACTTCATTGTGACTTCATCTTTTCCCAGAACAAACTTCCATACTTCACGACTGGAAATGATGTTGTTTTTCTCCTTGGAGTATTTTTACATGGCAAATGTAACAATGCACAACGAGTCTCAGTTCCTCAGAGTTGGAGCAGTAAGAAAGAAGACAAGGAAATGGCAGGATATAATGGAAACAGAAACAAGAAAGTAGTTCCTTGACTTTTTTGGTTCTTTTAATCTAGAAGAGAAGGCTGAGGGGCAGTAAGTTCCACAAACATAGAATTCTCAACTTGTTTTTTCATCCTAGCAAATTACTTTGGAATCCTTTGGCAGCATTTGTGTTCCGCACTCATCAGCTGCTGCACAGAAATGTTGGTTGTATCAGTCAGGTATCAGTCTTACAAATTTAATTTCCAACCCTGCTGGAGAACATACCAAAAAGAATCAGTTCCGTTCCTACATGACAGAGTATAATTTCCCAAATTACACTTCTCTTTAAATGGAAAAGACAGTTAAGAAAACTACATTAAGCAGAAAATAATGCACATCCAATTTAAATTCTCTATTTCCTTACTTCAGTACCTGGGTTTACAATGTTAATGTTCTCCTTATTATGAATATGATCTTTATTACTGAATTAAATGAAGCTCCATGTCTCAGTGAAGCTGTGCTGTACACTGCTTCAGAAAGTGTTAGAAGCCCAAAGGAAGAAGTGAGAGTGGAGGCCTGCTCAGAACTGCATCTCTGATACAGTCTAGCACATTCTTCTTCATAATGTGCCTCATTTAATCCATAACCTTTAAAAAGCTATTTTGTTGACTTATGAATGTGAGTTACTAATCCTGTAAATGAGAAGCTAAATGATGCCTGGTTGATTCCACCTACCGAAATGTTAACAGGAGGTGTGATAATTTGCTGAAGTAACAGACTGCATAATTAATATTTACATCAACATTTATGAGATCTGCTTGCACTGATAAAACTGTGCCTAGACCCCAAGGATTGGAATTGTTCTGCATTAATTAAAAACAGTCAAACTCACATTAAATACACAGAATCACGCAGAATACATCTGGTTGAAAGAGACCTCAAAGAGCATCCAGTTCAATCCTTGACTCAGCACTGAAGGGTCCACACTAAACCATGATCTAAGTGTCAGGTCCACATGCTGCTTAAACACCTGCAAGGACAGCGATCCCACCACAGTCTTGGGCAGACCATTCCAATGTTTGAGAACCCTCTCAGCGAAGAAATATTTCCTGACATCCAGCTTAAACCTCCCCTTGCACAGCTTGAAGCCATTTCCTCTATTCCCATCACTTGACACTAAGGAGAAGAGGCCAGCCCCGCCTTTGCTTCAACCTCCCTTCAAATAGTTGTAGAGAGCGATGAGGTCTCCTCTCAGCCTCCTCTATATCAGTGTGCCAGTAAAGTTTGTTCTTACCAATGAACGATTTCGTTGATGCTGGAAGGCCTCTGGTAAATCCTCCCAGTTATCCAGCTGTATGTCCAGTGGAATGAAATTATGCTTCAGTGGTTCACCATCCTAGACAAGCAAACAGTTTTGTTTACAGATGCAGTGAAACACAACCTAGAAAAAAATACATTATCCGTTCCAAGTGAATTATCCTCTCTTCCTATTAAATTTAGTCCCTCAAGGCAACATTTTTCCAGAAACAAACAATAAGACACAGATGTATGATAATAGCACAGATTGAAGAAATACGACTGACAGTAATGTACCTGAAAGTAAACAGCATGATAATGTTGTCTTTCAATGTATTTGCATTTTTTTATCTGCAGATAATTTAAGTCAACTTGTGTCTGAACTAAGAAGCTGAAATTAGAACTCTCTTGACTAAATTTCCAAAGAAAATGAGTAACTGTGGATTGAAGAATGTCACTTCATTACAATTTAAAGTCAGAATCCTAGATACAGCTTTGTTTATTATACTTAACTTGGTTTTTTAGGTGTCTGAATGGATGCTCCTCTACTTCATTTTTAAGGAACAAGTTGTCCCAATGGGTACATATGACCCTGGAACTTACTGATTTGCAAACGTTCGAAAGAAGAAGTCAAAGGAGAATTCCTCAGTGTGCAGCAGAAAGCTTTTGTGCAGTACGTGGCATAATGAAGCTCTAATCTAAGCCAAAACCAAGCCAGACCAATAGACAGTTGTCCAGATTCCACGCAAAGTGCACTCTGTTTTGCTAGCTGTATCAGTTAGCCTATTAAAAATGAATTATCTCAAGGATTTCCACTGTTATTAGTGAGCTTTGCAGTTGCACCTGAATACACTGACTCATTTAGCAGCTTTGAAAAAAACTTCTCAGTAAGCTTTTCTATCCTCTAAAATAAGGAATTACAAAGTCCAAGGAATTACAAAAGATGATGTGTAAAATTGCCAGTTGTTATTTCCTATAAAGCCAATACAATGGCAGAATAATGATAATGTATTTTATTCAGGTAGTTATTGACTTTTACACTCATTGAACTACCACCATGCTCCCACCCCACTGACCCGTCCAAAGGAGGGCCATGCAAGTCCAAAAAAATGACCACCCAACATCCACCACCAGCAGCAAAAAGCCTGAGCCTCCGCTTCTGCAGCTGCCCATCCACAATGCCCAACCTGCAACCTGCCCAAAACTGAAAGGCTGCTGTACTCACCAAACTTGCCTGCCAAGAAGCAAAAGCCTGCAGCACCCAGTATTCCCAGGCAGTCTCCCATCCAAGTACTAATTGGGCCCTAGCCTGCTTAGCTTCCGAGATCAGATGAGATTGGGCATTCCCAGGGTGGTATGCAGGCACTGCTGCCTCTGCCAACAGCCATCTTGTACCACCTACACAACCCTCAACAGCCTGACACTCAAACTAATTGTGCACAGAAGCACTCACAAACACTATACATGCCTCACACATGCACACATATTGCTAACTCACACAATAACAGCCCTCTCAAACAACACACACAACTTCATTACCTGTGCTACAACGAGCTCACATATGACACCAGACCCTGCACGACCTCACCCACACCATCCCCTACAACATCACCTACCAACTCACCTGCACATTCACTTCACAACACTCCTGCCCCCTCAGAAACCAAAAGACCTCTCACCAAAACACCATGATGCTTCTACCCTGCTAACCCACCCAGAGGAGTGCCACACAAGTCCAAAAATTGGCCACCCAACATCCATCACCAGTGGCAACAGGAGTGAGGGTCCCCTTCTGCAGCTGTCCTTCCAGACCCCTGACCTGTAACCTCTCAAACTTAAAGGAGGCTACCCAGTCAAACTTGCCTGCAAGGAGACAAAAGACTACAGCACCCAGTATTCCCAGGCAGTCTCCCACTCAAGTACTAACTGGGCCTGACCCTGCTTAGCTTCCAAAGTCAGATGAGGTCAGATGTTCTCAGGGTGGTGCGGCTGTAGGCACAGCTATTTCAAGCTGCCTGCACAACCCTGAATGTGCTCCACACTCCACTGTGCACATAGGCCCCCACAAACACCACACCCACCTCACACATGCAGATACATTGCTAACTCACACAAAAACAGCCCTCTCAAATAACACAGAACCCTACATCCATGCTACAACAGCACTCACCTATGACACAGAACCCTCCACAATCTCACAACTACTCAAGGAACATCACCTACCACAACACCTGCACATGCAGTTCCCAACACTCCTGCCCTGTTGAGACATCTTTCTGAAAATATGTGTACAGTACCTTATTTTCCTAGTCTGACAGGATTCACTGTCATTTTAATTCTATTCAAAATGTTTTGTGATAAGACTCTGTAATAAAAGAAAGAACCTAAAACAACTATTACTTGCATTTCTAACAATGCTCTGAGCATACATGTAATGTATTAGGCCCGTTCTGTAAGCTGAGAGAAGCACAAGAATGTACATATCTAGGGAATTACTACTTAATTTCACTTAGGAAAAGAACTAGAATGATAAACTACATAATATTTGTGTATTTCAGCTAATACAAAAGCAGCCATCCTTTTATAGAAAGTGTACCAAATGAAAGTATGCATACATATTTCATAGGATGACATTTTACTTTCTAACTTTAAAATAATCAAATAATCATAGAACGGTTTGGGTTGGAAGAGACCTTAACAATCTTCTAGTTCCAACCCACCTGCATAATAAACATGATAATAAACATAACTGTTATCACCCTTATGATAACAAACATGTCTATTTCAGGTTTACCTTGGTGTAGAGGTGAATTCTATCAGTATTTCTGCTTGCACAAAACATAAGCCCATCATATATTTCATACGTCTGTGATTTATCTACAACTCCTACAAAGAGAGCAAACATTGACATTTCTTCATTTATTTCAGTCAGACATTAAAAATAATATTATATATGTATCTAATTACAGAAAAACATAATAAGAAGCACATCTTAATAGCTTGCTGCTTCAGCTATCTGTGTATTTTATTTTTCTGTTTCTCTTGAATTTCCTCCCATCCGTTTTGCCAGTGGCTGTCCTGAACACAAGTAAATGCCACCATAAGTTTCAATAAAACTAGACAGGTTCATAGCTGCTAGTTTGATATATTTCTTAAGTCAGCCAAAAAGTCTATATTGCTTCAGGAATTGGAAAGGCTGCTTTTATCCATCATCAAAATTTAATAAACATCCCAGGCTAAACGGGGAAAGTCATGTGCTAGCGTATGTACTCCTGTCTTTCAGATGTACATGTTTTTATTTAGAAGTTATTTTTCATGCCACAGGCATTTAATACAGTTTCACAGTGCAACATAATCTTCCTTTCATAGAAGTTCCACTTTACCTTCGCACTTTTTTTCACTTTCATCATTTTCCATTTCAACAGTTTCCTGTTTGCGGATTTCAACAAATTGCTGGGTCACCATTTCCCCCACATCTTTTCTTCTGTCTTCAGCACTGCACATGGTGCTCTCTTCATTTCTTCTGGACTCCTCTGACAAGTCTTCCTCAATCTGGCTAGCTGGAGCATCACAATTTCTTTTAACTATGGAAAAAGAAACAAGAAAAGCAATTATTTATGCTACCCGTACAGACAGGAACCTAATCAATACACATCTGGAAACAGGACCATGTACTTGAAACACAAAGAAATTGTATTTTATCTTCTAATGGTGCAACCACTTAGGAATGTAGAGCTGCCTTTAATATTAGGAGAATAACAGCACATGGAACAAAGTTTCCAGTTTATGCAATTTCATGCACCCAGCTTAATGTCAAAATATATGTAATAAATAGCACAGTTATTATGTATACCATAACCACATGAAGTAGTTTTTCAGGCATTGATCTATACTTCTGAAATTCAGAAGTTATCCTTCTTGAACAAACATAGAAAATTAAATGCATTTAAAATAAAAGAATCTTACTCCTTACTTTGAAGCTGAAATGGCAAATGAGGATAGATTTATAAAAATGTTGCAAGTTTCCAGATAGATTAAATAAAGTTAATAAAAGACATTTACTCTGTTGGAGCAAGAAATGTCCTATTTTCCAGGTAATGTCTCTCACGACAAATATACAATACCCAAGTTAATAAAACATCACTACTTTTGACAGGTAGAGAGGAAGTTTTCCAGTTAATGGTATTCAAAATAACCATAAATCTCAAGGGAAAGGAAAGCTACATTTGCTGCAAAGAAAACTGAGCACATACTCTTTCTCACTGAATTTATATCCTATTAACATTTATCTAAAGTTTCCATTTGTTTCTAATTAGAATCATGTAAAAGACCCTTAGGGGAAAACAAAATTAAGAAAGATCACTTAACAGGTGTCTGTTCATGTAAAGACACTGTTCTTTTTTCTTTGCTTGCATTTGTGTCTATTCATATACTCAGAAACTCTGTGATTTCTGAAACCAATCACAACTGAAATGAAAGAGGCATGTTTTTCTGTGCAGCACACATTACTTACTGCTACTGCTCTGAAGGCAATTGCACATTTCACAGTAAGGGAGCAATTCGTTGTTCCTGTAAGTGCAGACACTACAATGCCAGACTTTATTTGAAGCTGTATTTTTGCTTGAAGTATTTAAGCCAGAAGGAAAGACTTGATTGTTTTTTTCTGACAGTGAAGAGAGCTTCTTTCCCATCGAAGATTTTGTCTTTTTCTTACTGGAGTTGACTGGAGTATATCCACTTATGCTTCTTGCTCTCTTAGGTTCATGTTCACAGGTACTTTCATCACAAATTGTATCCACATCGCTTGTTCTAGTGGAATCCAGGTTTTCATTGCTGTTCCCTGCATCCTCTTCTTTTGTGACTTCAGAAGACTTTGAATCATTATGGAACTTGTCGTTATCAGAAAATATTTTGCGTTTTTTCTCCGAGGATTTTGGGGAAAAGAAAGAACGTATGTCGTGCTGCCTTTCCTTTTCAAACTGAGAAAGAGGAATAACATATCTAAACTGCACTTATTATCACTGCATCAGAAGCTGTTCAGTTATGATTTCTCTCCATTAATATTATTCTTTAATACAATATTTTAGTTTTGGAGTGGAAACAAAAGATATCTTTCACAGAATCACAGAATTATTGAGGCTGGAACAGACCTCTGAGATCATCAAGTCCAGCCTATGATGTAACACCACCACACTGACTAGACCATGTCACTAAGTGCCACATCCAATCTTTCCTTAAACACCTCTAGGGATGGTGACTCTTTGAGAACAAACAGCTACCTGGAAGAGCAATTCAACATTCCTCTTCTGTTTTGGGAAAGTGTTTTCAATATTCTCATGAATATTCTGAAATAGCACTATCAGAATACACGGGACTAGAATGCTATGCTTTTTTTTTGATAATGCCTATTACAAGGAAAGGGTTTTACACATTCTTTTTTAAATAATGGTGAATTAAATTCAGGGTAACCGATGATGCTGTAATTTAAACAGAAACTACTTGGTCTCATCTGACTCTGAGGGCGAGTTAGTCACCTAAACGCAACATAAGGATCCATCAGAAGCCTGAGGATGACATAAATACCCAATAGAAGACTCTCCACAAGCTCACCTTATTTTTAAAATGGAATTACAAACTTTTCCCCATTTATTTAATGTTTCTCCATTAGTAGAGTCTGCAATGCACAGAAAGCACAAGCAAACAACAGTATAATTTCTTTAAATGAAAGAAAACAGCAAAGGATATGGCTTGAATCTTACATGTGTAAATAAAAGTTCATTTTTGGGATCTTCTAGACTTTCATTAGGAGTCCAGGTTTCAGCAAAACTCAAAAAATCCCATTTCTCCTTATCACCTTCTTCAGCCTGCATTTTCTCTTTCTTGCCATTCAAGGTGCTGCCTGTAACTTTGGCCTGCAGAAAGAATACTAGCATAGTTTCTAAGGAATTGGAATGCTAGAATAAATTTATTTACCCATATTCACTCAACCTGCATCCCTTGCAAACTGAATTTAGAATCTGCAGTGTTAAAAATTCTGTAATAATAAAAAACAACTTAAATTATTAAAACTATTTCTCTTCCAGGAGCCATTTCTACAAGAGTAACAGTAAGTAGCATACTTGACACACTACAATCTGCTCAAATTATTAGTAGTTATGGAAGACAGAAGATAATAGATACATTGTGTACATCTCATACTCTACACATTTTGCTCAGCACATGGAAACAAATGAAGGCAGAGCTGCACAGTAACTTGTTGGTGAATTACTGAGATTCATCTGTGTCATGTTTAAGGACACTCTTAATGTACTGGATGGACTGAGATTATTTCAGAGATACCTACATGAATTAGAACACAGAGTTTCATTCCCCAGCTGAATGTCAAAGCCAGTTTACAGCACCTGGATTCTTTAAGCTGCAATTACTTTTTCGGCAGGAGAATACATTAGCAAAAAAAGGGGTTGTTAGTTTCTCTCCTAACTGTGTGGATACAACCAATTATATCACTGGTAGCCAAATACAGGAAAAAATGTTAAGTTGGCCATTGCATCTGAAGAAAACCCTAGGTAACCACAATCCTGACAACTAGAGTTTAAAAAGTGGTTCTTTGTGTGTTGATACTTCTGGAAATGCCAAAATAAAAACCTGCTGACAGAATACAAACACACCCCAGTTATCAAAACAAGACATTAATGTATGGTATCAAAGGCTACAAAAAAGGTCACAGAAGTGAATCAGTCAAATTATTTTTCTTAGCCTTGCGAAGTTTTGAAGATCTTCCAAATAAGGAAAGAAATCAGGATGGAAGCACTCACCCTAACAAGCACTGGGTAATCATAGAATAGTTTGGGTTGGAAGAGACCTCCAAAGGTCATCTAGTCCAACCCTCTTGCAGTGAGCGGGGACATCTCCGTCAGATCAGGTTGCCCACAGCCCCACTGAGCTTGACCTTCAATATCTCCAAGCATGGGGCCTCAACTACCTCCCTGGGCAACCTGTTCCAGTGTTCCACTACCCACATGATAAAGAATTTCCTCCTAATATCCATCCCAAATCTGTTCTTTAATTTAAAATCATTGCCCCTTGTCCTATCACTGCAGGTCTTGAGGAAAATGGCAAATTTGAGAATGCTTCTGCTTCTCACAAATGAAATTTAGGAGGGCACAGCACTGATCCAATTTTAAAAAATCAACTCAAAAATAAACAATCAAAACCAAAGCCATCAAACTCTATGTTAGTGTTGTGCAGAAAACCCCAAAATTTGTAAACTCAACAACTAGAGCAATAAAAAGATAGAAGAAAGACAAAGCAATTATCTCCTCCAGATGTGAACCATCCCATTCCTCTCAGCAGAAGTTACTTATTTATCTTTGGATCTTAAATAATGAGTGAAAATCTAGCGAAGACTAACTTGGAACAGACACAATCACTTAAAAAAACTATCAGTTCTAGGTCAATCAAAAAGTCATACAATAATTTCAGTTGGGAATGACCTTTAGGATCATTGAGTCCAACCATTATCTAACTCTACCAACCCTGATGCTAAACCATGTCCCTCAGCACCACACCTATACATCTTTTAAACATCTCCAGGGATAGTGATGCAACCAGCTGCCTGGGGAGCTTATTTTAGTGTTTGAGAACCCTTTTGGTGAAGAAGTTTCTTCTAATATCCAATCTAAACTTGTCCTGGTGTAACTTGAGAACATTTCTTCTTGTTCCATCATCTGTTACTAGGGAGAAGAGACCAACCCCCACCACACTACAACATCCTTTAGGGTAGTTGCAGAGAGCAATACGGTCTCCCCTCAGCCTTCCCCTCGCCACACTAAACAATCCCAGCTCCCTCAGCTGCTCCTCATAACACTTATTCTTCAGACCCTTCACCAGCTTTGTTTACCTTCTCTGGACCCTATCCAGCACCTCACTGTCTTTCTTGTAGCAAGGGCCCCAAAACTGAACACAGTACTCAAAGTGTAGCTGCATCAGTATCTTATAGTAGAAGAGTGCCCCAGATAAGCATTTTATTCACAGTGAGTTCTTCAGTATTTGCTCCTATTCCACACATACCTTGCGATTCAACATTGCCCACATGAGAGTATCCATTGTTCCTTTTGCAATAAGGAAGTGAATATTCACAGAACTGCACTGCCCAATTCGGTGTGCTCTGTCTTCTGCTTGCTTAATATGGCCTGGATCCCAGTATAACTCAGCAAACACAACGTGAGTAGCAGCAGTGAAAGTTAAACCCTAAACGAAGCAAGCAGATTAATTTTAGAAAAAAAGATTCCATACACAAACAACTTAATATCTGAAGCAAAAAAAAGAGATAAAGGTTGTACATGACATTTTTATATAGAAGTAAGAGGAACTACCTGGACAGCAGATTGGCCTATTACACTGATTTCTTCTTTGAGCCTCAAGAATATAAGAGTCAAAAAAACTTTTAATGTTGTGCAAAGACTGCATGCTGGTTACGAAAGTAAGATTTATTTATTTTTAATCTGGTGATTTTAGAGATATGGAACTTTTACTGATTATTCAGGAATGAGGTGCTTCTGCTTCATTTTGCTTAAGTAATTTCAATAGAGGGTGTCGT